>JANHAO010007243.1:0-20375 GCA_026873985.1 Saraca asoca
AATTGGCTTCTTTCTTCTTGTTTGTTTTCTTAACCTTAATCCAGAAAATTATCAATCGCTTCCGCCCAAATTATTTCACATCACTAATCTGTTCTACAATACTCACTTAGGTAACCAAATATATCCCTAAAAGATATTTTAAATTAAAGTCCTAATGTCACAAATAGATATATTTTTTCTAATTTAACATAAGAAATTTTCTATTAACTAAAAAAAAGTTCTAATTTATTATCTCATTTAAATATAAAGATAAAAATATAAGAATATCAATAATGTATTTTTCTACTGATATTAAACAAATAATTTATGTTAAAAGAAATAAAAATATCCTAAAAAAATAATATATAAATGTATTTAATCTTAAAATATTTTCTTTATATTTAATTTTTTTGTTAACTTTTATTTGAAATTAGATATTTTTACCTGTTAAATTAGTCCACAACATCAATTTATGGCATTAGAAGAAATTAAATAAATAACTTTATATATCTTATAAGAATTTATAAATCAAATAATATTAATTTATTACTTTTCACGAAGATGTCCTTTGCGGAGAAATAAACTGTAGTATTCTGGGTAAAGAAACAAAACAGGAATGATTTGACGATGACATGAGGCTCTTTTGCGATGGGGGTGCCCTACAAGCATAGGGATAATATGAACTTGATGATCCTGAGCGGGGGAGGGGGAGGGGGAGGGGGTCCTAGACATGGAAGATGAGTCACGTGGACTGTCTCACCCATCCATTAATGAGAGTTGACAATTATGAGAGAGCCTTTGAATTGATTTCAGAGCAAAGTTTATCATAAATTACAGAAAGGAATTATGAGTTCCAACCAGTCTACTCGACTCTTCAGTCTTCATTTGCTTTCTATGATCTCCACAGTGTCATAAATGGCACTACCGATTTGCAGACTCGTATACAGCTACCTATTGCTCTAATCCACCCACCACAGATACCTAATTTGTATATCACAGTACTCTTTTTACAATTGATTTACTGTTACTCTTTCTGTTGACCACGCCTTTGATATGATCCACTGGCATGAACCGGAGATTTTGAACGATTGGTTGAAGATCTTAGAAAAAGTTTTAAATTTTTTTATATAACTTCAACCAACGAATTATAATTTTTTGATATATTTATTATTCATAAAATCTATTCACATTTATGGCAAATACTTTCTCTTTAACGGCTGAAAACACCCACAAAAGACTCAAAAAAATAGCATCATAACCACTTTGAAACTTAAATTAGAGATTCTTGTGGTGAAGTGTTCATTCTAATATGAATGGATCATATCAAAAAATGGTTTAGACCCAAAAAAAATTTTCACGTAGAGATGACAATGTTTTTTATACAATTTTAAAGGATGAAATTATAATGTTTTATATATTTATTTAAGCGTAAAATCCTTTATAACTTTTTTTAAAGAAGATAAAATTTTATATAAAAATTATAACATTTATAATTTTTATTTAAATTTTTTACAAAAATAACAAAATTTTTGAATGTGCATTGTATTATAATTCTAAAGGCAAACTTTTCATTATTAATATATTAAAAAATTATGAGTGAATTATCCTGCCTTCTCCTTAAATTTATGAAAAATATGCATACCTTCTTTATTATTTGAAAATCTACACATTAATCTAGAAAATAGTAAAATATTAATAATATTTCAAATAAATGTTAAGGTATCGGTCATTTTAATTTGTTATTAAAAATAAATTATAAAATTCCAATAATACCCTTGATTTCCTCACTAGTCCTCTCTTCTCACTTTCCCTCCTATCGCTAACGTCCCCTTCCTTGATCAAATCGTCGCTAAACAACCACTCACAAATGTGCATGATGATGTGGAGCTCATTTATCTAATTATCGGTTTATCTTGAAATACTGTCGTTGCCCATTAACTGAAAGCCACTTGTGAATTTGATAATTATGCAACCGATTTATCCGATAAAAACGTGACATGAAAACAAAAAATTATTCTCTGAAGTCCATAACGGGAATTGATTGATTGTGCTTGGTTTGAAGAATGAGTAGTTCATGTTGGCATTTGTTATTCTTGAAAGCATTCTTTTGGAATTATGTTATCGGTTGATTCATTTTCCTTTGTGTATCATCGTTGGCATAATGGGTTAGGTTGTGTGGATTCTTGTTTTTACTGCGATTGCTATAGTAAAGAGTTTGTACATATTGTCCAAGGGCTGCTTACAATTCTTGCATGACTTAATTAGCAAAGAATGTCCATTCCTAGAAATAGATTGCGCCTCTATTTCTGGCTTGACAACACTCATGTGGCCACTTGTTTTCATTGCAAGTATTTTATTGGCTATTGATGCTTTCTACTGTAGCAGAGGAAGGCATTAGTGAAGAAAGGAGAAAAAGAGAAGAGAGAGAGAGAAGGAAAGGAAAAAGGCATTCTACAATTAGTTTGAGCTTGTATTATTTGTTTATGAGAAATTGGTTTTCAAATTATACAAATTAGTTTGGAAATTACACAATTTATTTTAGCAATTATTTGATCAATGTTACGAAAAAGAAATAGAGAAAATGGGAAAAAAACTACTTTCCAAGAACATTAGGTTGGACAAACTTTTAAAAGTCTTTTATAAGAATATTTTGAGGATTAATGGGTTAGATTATAGATTTGACTCCTAATTTATCGGTGTTTAATGTCGTGTACTTAATTTGAACTTATGTATAGCGAGAATTTTGATTTTAGAAGAGGTTTGTGTAGGATTTTAAGCAAAAAGAGAGATCTAAGTATTTTTAAAATACTCAAAGGGAGGGTAAAATAATTTATTCTAAAATCTTATTCACATGTAAATTGGTTTCACAAATAATCGCACACACCTTGTTAACTTGTTACAGCACTTCCAAACCCTTTGGAAGAATATTCTTAATCCTTAGCTTATTTTCATATAATTTATGTTAAAATGTAGAATAGAATAATTAATTCCGTCGATATCTTTAATGATATAGTAATATGTGATATTGTTTTTGAAGTTTTTTCTCCTTTTCTATTATGAATTCAAACTTAAGATGTGTTAAGTGGCTTATACTACTTCTGCTGTCACAAAAGAAGTTTGATAATCTTTTACACAACTCATAAGCACATTCCTCTTAAGTTATCAAATACGACATAATGATTAAAATTTATTTATTACAAATTATCTCAAATTTAAATTTTTATGTTGCAATTATACGAGAAAAGACATATCCTTCTTGAAACAAATAATTTGTAATTTATTGATAATTCTTTACATAAATTTATAGGATTAAATTTATTCTTATATCTAAAAATATGTTAAAATATCACATTTTTTTAATAAAAATATCAAGATTTTATATAAAAAATTATAACTTTTATAATTTTATGTCAAACTTTTATAAAAAGGTTACAAAATTTTTGAGTATGTATCAAAGTGTAACTTTAATTTTTCATTATTAATATATTAAAAAATTAGTCACACATAAAAAGGTACCGTTTATGCTCATAAGTAACTTGTTAAGTTTGTTAAAGCACTTCCAACACTTTTAAAGATTATTCTTAAGGGAAAATTACATTTTATCCAACTATAGTATGACCATATTTGTAATATGTCAATCTATGATTTAAAGAGTCAACAACAGAAACCTTCGGTGCCTATCTATGATTATTTTCCATTCAAATCTAATGGAAATTATCACATGTTCATCTTCTTCTTCCATTACACGGAAGCTTTCTATCCAAAAAGTCTTTGTCACCAAATTTGCCTTTTTAAATTTAAAACCACCACTTTCACTAATTTTTCAATTAGAAGGTTTAAACTCATTTTGTTATTGGATTTTAATTTGAATTTTTTTGAAATTTTAATTTTATTCATTTTTCTATTCCTTCAAAGGATTAACTTATGATTTTTACATAATATGTTATTTTTTTTTATTCTTACTTATATGGTTTGCTTTCAAATTCTATACAAATTTCATTACTTTAAATCCACTTTATTGATATAATAGAATATAGATTATGTTTTTGGCATTAGGGGGCTTTGACTCGGAGAGATAGTTATTCATCCTCATTTTCAAATATTCAAATGTAAACTTTTAAACATAAAAACTTGATACTCAGATTTCTTTTTCTTTTCTTTTTCTTTTTCCTCCTTTATATCTCAATTTCTCCAAACTCCCATCGTCTCCTTTCACTTTCTCCCTTTCCCTCTCCAACACACACTCTTTCTCCATGTCACCTTCTTTTCTTCTAGCTACCAATTGACTCCCCTCATGCTACCTCTCTTCTGGCTAAAGCCAGCCATCATTGGTCAAAATAGTCTGCTGTTGGCTGAATTTGATTTGCTTTTGTTTAATGGAGGAAGCTTGTGATTAGTACATGACAATTTCCGTTATATTTAAACAGAAAACAATCATAAGTGGGTAAAGTGTTAATGATACAAATCACAGGTTGCCTATTTTTTATACTTTAAATCACAGGTGAGTATTAATAGGGAAATACCATTGGTGGATAAAGTGTAATTTTCTCTATTCTTAATTCTTGCCTTATTTTCATATAATTTATGCTAAATTGTAGAGTCAGATAATTTTTCTAGCATCTTTAGTGATGTAGTAACATATAATATTGTTTTGGGGTTTTTCCTTATTTAATGTCTTAAGTTCAGACTCAAAACCTTACTTGTATGTTAAGTAGTTTAACGCTCTTGCTATTACAAAAAAAAAAAAAGGATAATTCTTTTACATAACACATAGACACGTTCCTTTTAAGTCATTTGATATGATATAATGATAAAAAATTTTAAATAATTTACAAGTGATCTTAAATTTAAATTTTATATGTTGTCATTGTACCTATCCTTCTTGTAACAAAAAATTATGTTTTATTGATAATTCTTCACATAAATTTATAAGAATAAATCTATTCTCATATCTAAAAATAAACGTGAAAATATTATATCTTTCAATATAAAATGTGTGATCTATAGTGTAATTTAATTTCTTTATAAGAGAATGTGAGTATAAAGATGAGAGAGAATAAAAAAAAACATTACATATGATGATTCTTAACAAAGGCCACCATTTTTTACTTCCCTCAGTTAATATTTATTTATTCAAGTAAAATGCAACAAACCCCCCTAAACTTAGGGTGATGTGCAAAAAACCAGCTAAACTTTGCAAACATGTAACTCACCCTTTACACTTTAAGTATGGTGCAAATAACCCCTCCATTAATATACAGGACAAAGGTGTAGTTTGTCAACCTAAAGCTACATGCGAACCTTGATTAGATCAAGAGAGTGAGTTGTGCAACCGATGACGATAGAAGCAATGCAACCCTAAAAAAACCTTTTGAGACCCATTGCTAATGGCTAATTAAGGTTAATGGTAATTAGAATTAGAATTCATGAATGTTGAAGAACCAGTTGCACAGAATTGTATATATAAAAAGAGGGTATTGAGTGAGATTTTTTTGTTTAGAACAAAGACTACTTTACTTAATATATTATTTCATGTCACTAATATGCTACCACTACATATTGTACATGAATACAAATGGAAGATTGAACCTTAAAATTACTAGAATTTGCTACTAATAATTTATTACTTATCATATTAAATATTAATGTAGATATTGTAACTCAAATTTTAACTTGTTAATGAGCACATTCATCCAAGGAGAGGATCGGTCTCTTTACAAGCTTTAACTAAGAAAATCCAAAAATTACTCTTTATCTTCAAAAGCCCTTGTCATTGGATGATGATCAAAAGGCTAAAAAAAAACCTAAAATCACATAGTAAACTACAAATAATAGAATAAAGAATGTGAAAAAGGTGGCTAGAGAGAGCCCAATGTGGGCCACATTAACTTCCTTGTACTTAAGAGAAAGATTCTATGAGAACGAAGTTAGATTGCATGGCGTAAGGTTAGATTGGACTACTTCATTAACCGAGTGTAATGGAGTTTATCCTATATATGGATTGAGGGTTTATTTCCACCATACTCAAAGTGTAAGGGTGATTTTCACATTTTCAAAGGTCAGGCTTTTTGCACATAACCCTAAGTTTTAGGGGTTTGCTATGTTTTACCCTATTTATTTTATGTCTTTTTTTTCTAATAAAATTTTTTTATTAACCCAAAATATAAGATGTGTCATGAAGTATATAAATCTCCATTACAAAAAGGACTTGAGAAAAAAAATCTGCACCACTCCCAATTACATTTGTAACCCACTTAGCAACTTTATGAGTAATTACATTACACTCTCTAAGGCATTAAAGCAACTTAATATTAGACACCAAAGAAAATAAATATTTAACAGACTCAAAAATAGTTCTAACATGCCAAGTACAATTAACTATACCTAGTGTTTTGAAAATTAGATTAGATTGGATGGTCTAATCAGTTTGATCACTAACCATTATGTTATCTAGTTTGAATTGACCCAAAAAATCATTTTAGCAGTTGAACCAATTGGAATCAATCTGAATTGGAAAAAATTGGAAAATCAATCCATTTTTAAAAACCAACAAGTAATATTCTTTTTTTGTTTACTTTTAAACTTCTTTTTTTTTTAGGTTAGGTTGGTCTAATAAACTTATATGTAACAAAAAAAAACTAACAAAAAAAGAAATTTAATACTTAATTGACTAAAAACTCACTAGTTTGTTTCATTTCTTTTAGTTTTTTATTTTTATGTAAATTATGAGCTCATATTTACAAAATAAGTTAGCTATTATTTAGTTGTTTAATAAATTTGTATAAACCTATATTTATGACATCATCTAATTCGATCATTGGTTTAATTGGTTGGATTAATCAAACCATGATACAATGACTCTTTCAGTTCATTGTCTAATCCTATTTTTAAAACATTAGCTATACCTAAGATTGCTACCACTACCATTTTATAATTATTTTCAATCTAAATCATTTTTTCCCTAAAATTGTAAGAAAACATGATAGCTTTATGAATGGTTAGTAATTTCGCAACTAATGAAGAAAAAACTTTAAAATTATCATACCAAATACCCAAAACTTCACCTTCATTATTGCAGGCCAAGATAGCCATAAAAGAAAGCCTATTAATCCACAAAGCATCCACATTTAGTTTTGTAAAATTACAAGGAGGGGATTCAATTGAAGTTCATATTATTTGGCCTACCTAAAGAGTGCACAACACTAACCCTAGACTACCTAACACTCTAAACCCTTTCTTCTTCCTCACAAGCATCTTGCTCATTCTTCCACATAACCAATCCATGTTAATCCATTGCCCATCATGAACTATGACATTTTGCTGATCCTAACCCTTTTTAGAATAATTGCAACAAATGCCAGCATAGGGTGACAACATTTTTCATCACCGATCAAATACAGATGGTTATATCCTACCACCAAAGCTTTTATAAACTTAAACACCAATTGAGAATGAGGATGACCCACATCAATGTCTTTGAACTTGAACTGAATGAAATAGACTACATCACAAGCTTCCAATAGATGCAATTTGAACTTCACCACCATGGTACATAACGGTGATAAGGTATTTCCTATATTCATTAGATGGCTTATCTTTTCTTTAGTTGGTAAAACACTACTTGAGAATCTCCACAATACCATTTTTAGTCTCGGATGAATATCTACACTTTATAGCTTAGACCACATTTTCTTATTCCCACTAGATGAGAATGATATAATGGATTCGTATGTTGATTTACATGTGAATAACCCTAATGAACAAAATAATTTGTCACAACACCCCCAAGGAATGCAAGCCTAAATATCCTTTTAACATTATCAGTTAAGAATAATTGCTTAATTAAACGTTTACTCTAGACCTTCTAATTGTCAAACATTAAATCCTTCTTCTAATTCCCAATTAAGCATTATTCCATCCTTAATTCTTGGAACAAAACTAATACACTTAGATACCCAAGGACCAATCATTGCTCAAATTGAACACCCATTTCCAACGCCAAAATAACAACCACTTAAAATTAAATCCTTGTCCTCTTGAATCCTATTCCAAGCCTATGACCCAATAGAAGAGTAACCATTAAATAGAGAACTTGATTTAATATATTTATCCCCGAGACAATTCATCCAAAATTCATCTCTTGTAGTTTCAACCTTCCAAGTTAACTTAGCCAATAAAGACATTAATATGCCTAAATAATTTTAAGCCCACGCCATCTGAAACTTTGGGTTAACAAAGAGCATTCCATGATTTAAAACATAAATATCTTTATTTTTCCTCACCTAGTTTCCACCAAAATTGATGGCATACAGTATCTAATTAATTACACATAGACAAAAACATCTTAAGCATAGACATAGAGTATATTGGAACCTATTGCAACACTAAAGAGAGAATGGTAAGCATACCAAACCAAGAAAGTGACTTCATTTTCCACCTAGAAAGCCGATTCCAAACTTTATCCACAAAAAATATGAACTTATTAGCTTTAAATTTTGAGACAAACAATGGAATCCTAAGATATTCAATGCCTTCCCTTGATTGAGACAATTCCATAAAATTCACTAAACCTCTTTTGGTATCCCTCTTAACATTTCTTGACAAAAACATACCAAACTTAGTCAATTGACTTTCTGTCTAAACCATTTTTCATAATTTTTTATAATCTCACAAAGATAAGAAGCTTCAAATCACATTAGCCTAAAGAAAAATCATTATGTCATCCACAAACATTAAGTATGAAATTGGAGTAGCACTCTGAGACAACTTGACCTTATGGATATAATTATTCTCCTTAATTTTGAACAACAGTCTTGACAAGATTTCATAATAAAGTATAAAAAGATATAGTGATAGTGGATCATCTTGATGAAGACCTCTCTGAAGAGTAAACCATTTAGTTGGACTAAAATTTAGCAACACTAAAAAAGAAATTGATGATATACACTACTCCACCCACTTAACAAAAATAAGACTAAATCCAAAAAGTTTTAGAATCTTAAGAATGAACTTTTATTCTATCCAATCATATGCTTTTTGTATATTCATATTTAATCCAATAAGACCCCTATTACCTTTCTTGTTAGCAAAAGTATGCACAATTTCTTGGGCCAAATTAATATTCTCAACAATCCACCTATAACGAACAAATGCAACTTGAATAGGAGAAATCAACTTATCAAAGATTAATCTTATTCTATTAGCACTAACCTTAGATATTAGATTATAGATAAGCTTGCAAAGGCTTATAGGTTTAAGCTCTCTAAAAGCTTAGCTACAATAACCTTAGGGATAAGCCCAATAAAAGATCAGTTCAATTCTTTTGACACGTGTTTTGATCTAAAAAAACTTTGAATTATAATCACACTTGACCATCCACTATAGGCCACCATTTCTTATAAAAAATTGTCATTTTTCCATTAGAACTAGGAGCTTTTAAATCTGACATCATTTTCAAAATTTCCCATATCTTACTCCTAGAAGGAATTGAGCATAATTGAGAATTACCAATCTCAGAAATAGTTAGACGAATAAGACCTTTTAAGTCCATAAGGAACTCTTAATTAGTAGAAGAAAACAAATCCATTCACAAAATATTGAGTCATTCCACCTCTATTTCTAATTCACTCACCAAAAGGAAGACAAACACCGGAAACAAAATTATGTCTCCTTCTAATAACCATTAAAATATGATAGAATGTAGAATTTCTATCCTATCATGAACCCAAATTTCTCTTCATTTTTTATGCCAAATCTCTTCTTGTAAATTCCAACAAATACTTCCTTCAAGCTCCATGTTCTCCACAATTAGTTCTAATTCCCTCACATCTTTAAGAGCTAGATTCATGTTGAATTTGAGTATGAAAATAACCAAAATATCCTTATTTCTAATTCAGAGAATATTTTGTACAAAGTTAATTTTTTGAACTAATTGGAAAGACTTAAGCCCATAAAATTTCTTCTTCCGAATATTAGCAATTACATTTTGACAAGAAATATCTCTAAACCAAGTAGAAACAAATCTAAAAGGTCTTGGCCCTTTGTCTTTAACAATTAAAAATCTAACAAAATAAGAGAATGATCCAAAGCACCATGGATTAAATGAGAAATATTAGCCTTCAAAAAAATTAATCGCTATAAACCATTGCAAATAGCTCTATCACTACTAGAAATCAACCAATTTCCAATGGCTAAAACAATGGGAAAATTAATTTCCCACAGTTTTTTAAGTGGAATTTTAACCATGGAAAAATAAAGCACGACTAAATTTTTCCATGGCTTATATGCTCATAGGGTTTTGTTTAATATTTCTCATAGTAATAACTTTAGGAATTTTTTAAAATAAAAAATTTTCCCACAGTTATTTTGCCATGGGAATAAGTCTTTTTTTTTTTAAAATGACTTTCCCATGGCATGAACCACGAGATTATATATATTATGATTTTTTTAATTATTTTAAAATCTTATTGAAAAATTAATTCAACATAATGAAAATAAATACTTAAATCAATTGAAATAAAGTTGATAATAATGAAATAAATCAAATGCATTTCCATAACTTTAATTATAATATTCTCCAAATTATTTACAAAATGAAATGAAAGAAATAATACAAAATCAAGGATCACCCAAATATTGGTGATCCTACTTATCCTATTTGTTCTCTTCCTAGTTGTCATCCATGGTTTGCTCGTTAGGAATACTGGAATATAGGTTGAAAGCATCGATGATGGTTTTGAACTTTATTTCACTTTGTTCCCATTTCCTTTTTAGGCTCATAATGTCCCTGTCATGGCTTAATAATGCTTATTTAAAGGCTGTTTCATAGTGCACCATTTCTTCATTCAGAGCCATGACCCTACGCTCCATTTCTTCCATGCTGATGACCCCAGGAGAAGAGAAAGAGCTGCATAAGGAGTGACTGGTGCCAACGGAGAGGGCCTCTATGCTAAGATCATAAATTACGCCCTAGTTTGACCCATCAATCGTCTAAAGCCAAGTCGTCTCCTTAGCTTAGGAAGTGAATTATGAGGCATCAGAGATACTGGCTATAAAAGGCTAGGTGATCAGAATTTTCGCAGAAGCAAAAAATAAATGTTAAAATGTTAAAAAAATCATAGTAATTTATTAAATTAAAAATAAATAAAATTAAATAACACTTACATAGGTGCTCTTCAATCGCTCATCCATCCAAGTGTTATCCTTTTTTTTATGGTGGGTGTGCTTGAACACCAATAAGGATCCTTAGTAGCCTCCCCAGTGTCTTCTCCTACATTTCAAAATATTAGTAATGCATATGAATAAAAAACTTAGTCAACCTTCAAAGACTTAAGTGATTAAGAATATGTACTAGCCATCTTCAATGCTCCAAATTATTAAGAATACTTACTAGCCATCTTCAATGCTCCATGACAAGGATGGAGCCACCAGTGTAATATGTAGGTCCCTATCCACTAGTGGAGGTTTGATTCTTCTTTTTTCACTCAAAGACATTCTTATAGTCTTGTGTATCCTAAGTCTGTATCAGATTTCTCTAGGACTCCTTATTGATCCATTAGGGCTTTTTCCCTGGCCTCCCTCATCATGTCTTTTAATCATTCCATAGCCTCTAAGTAGAAATTTCTCTTGATAATAGCTTCATTGCAAGGATCTCATCTATACTTGTCTTGTAAAATAAATCAAATTAATATTTTTGATAATATTCAAATAGAAAATTAATATTCAAAATAAAATATAAAAAAAATCTTATTTTTACTTGAAACATCTTCTACCACAAACCCCTTTTCTCAAGGTCCATCTCCCTCTAAGTAGGCCATGCACCATCAAATTTACTCTGCATATTGCGTGTATGGCCTTTATGTTGGATGGGAGATTGGTAAACTTGTTGACATATAAAAAAAAAGTATATGATTGATTATACTATACAAAGTAAATCAAGTATAAAAAAAAAATTAAAATAATCATACTTATGTTTGCCCTTTAGTTTCGATCCATATCTTGGTATCCTCCTTCACGATCGGAAAGTGAGGAACCTATTGCTAGGTAGATGTAACGGATTGAATCATAGAAGAGGATGTTACAACAAACTATTGGAAATAGGATCTAATAGTAGGCATGAAGGTTGAGGGGCCACCAAGATAGGCATGTGGGTTAGGAGTAAAGGTGGGTGGTGAATATATTGGAAGGTGAAAGGAAGGAATAACGTATTAAGGACAAGGTGTTTAGGTGAGGGAAGGTGTAGTAAGGTCATGTGGGTAGAGGACACGGCCCCCATAACCATGCCCTCTAATCATGGAAGTAGTCTCATCCTTATTCAAAATGATGATTAGGCACAATTTTTATACTTAAAGTGGGTTAATCTTAAGGTGTTTGGTATTAAGGTTATTCTGTTAGGTTTATTCTACTCTAAGAGGCCGAAATTTCAAAAAAATTTCAAAGAGATCATAGCCATGGCCGAACAAACCCATCCAAGATCTCGTTGATTTGAGGCTTCTATGTATCACATACATTAAATTAAAAGCAAAATGTGAGCTAAACTAACCTTTAATCCAGCTCCAAACGCAGCAGAATACGTTGAATCTTTCAGTCACCAAGCAGTACACACATCCTGCCTTTACTGGAGATCCACATTGGAGAACTCTTCCCACGACCTCTACAGCTCCTCTCCTTGTGCTAGCAAGCTCTGGTAGCTGGATTGGACTAAGAAGAAGCCAAAAACAACTAGAACACCTTCTGGCTCCTCCTCCTTCATTTCAGTTCTCAACCAAAAATATGGAGAACCTTTCTCCATCAATTAGCTGAAACAATTTCAATTATTCAAAGGGAAAAGAAAAGGAGTTGAAAGCACCAAACTCCTTTGGTCTCTTCTTCCTCCTTCCATCGGCCTCCTCTCCCTCCCCACTGCTGAACTCATTTTGGCCTCTCTCCCTTTTGCTTGGAATGGCCGAACATTTTGGCCCCAATTGGCAAGAAGAGGAGGAAGCCAAAAGGGTGTTGTTTTGGGGCATGGGAAAACATTTTTCCCTTTTTTCAAATCAGCTCCTGAAATTTCATTAAACTTCATTTCGGCCCTAGAATTTCACCAAATTGCATTTTGGTCCCTGAACATCAAATATATCCAAATTTTGGCCATATCGTTCCCCATTATGCTTGTGACCCAGTAAGCCCCCGAAATATTGATAAAAGTCTAACCCTTCAAACCATTTGAAGGTACATAAAATTAATCCAATTAATTTTATAATCAATTTCTCCAAATTAATCATTTGGACTTTAAGTTATAAGCAGACTCTAGCAAGTCATTATAGCTGCCTAATTTTCGGCGGGATCAACAATAGTGACAAGCCTGTCTATGGCTGATCTTAGTGTATATCACCATGCACACAATACATGATACAATCCTTTCATTACCTATGTCTGATCAGTCAGAGGTATGGATGCCAATCAACCTCGATAACCAATTATAGTTTCTTAATATCATGAATTATTTGACTTAAATGAATTCGAACACCCAAATCCCATTCCAGTCTCGATTCTATCCTGGCCAGAAACTTATCGAGTCAAATTAATTCGTTGAGTGGCCATGGATATCAACTCCGAAGAGTGGTAATGAATCCTATCTTAATTAGGCAATGCCTAATTACATTTCCAGAAATGCCCAACATAAGCCTTTACAGTTCCTCGTGGCTAGAGTCACGTTTGACTTAGTCAAAGTATAACTTTTTATATAAAAGACATCCTTCAATCTTAAGTCAAAGGATCAGTCATGCGATCACCACTGGAGATTAACCATTGACGTAGCTCTGTACAACATCTCTAAGCAGGTCAAACAAGATCACGATTACCAGTTATGTTTCTCCAAACTAACTAGGTCGTGTCCACATGTGTGTTCAGATGTAACTCACTTACATCTCAGCTTGTGAAGTCAGCTGCTCATCATATGAGAAACACCCCAGCATCTAGTCTTAATAGATCTCAATAATGCCCAGTTATCAGATCTCGACTAGTGTTATTTTGGTACAGAAGTTTATATCATTAACAATCAACTTCACAATCCCATAACCCTTTATAGGATTGATTGAATGGATTAACTTCTCCCCATGGACTTCATCTTAATATGCAATGCACAATGAATGCAACATAAGATGAACATACAACCTTTATATCCAAATCCACAGAATGTATAGTCATGGATGCAATAGGGTCCAATCAAATTGGCCTAGGGCACCCATCCAGACAATGTTAAACACACTCAATAAGCTTTAAAATGATAACTATCATGAAGATGAATATCCATACTTAATCTTTAAGGTTGCAGAGAAAAATGACACAATTTACGGCCACAATGCCAACCAATTTTTTATGTTCTTTAGGTAAGTTACAGAACATGTTGATGTTCTATCTCCATTTTCCTATTTTCAACAAGATATTCTGAAGTATATGAATGTGTGCCCAATCCATCTTACCTGTAATGTTTGGGTTTTCTTAAAATTATTTGAAGCCATTTGCAAGGTAATAGATTTAAGTTCAACCATCCTTGTGTTTTTCTATTTCTTTAACTATTTGGCAAAAAGATCTTATACTTAGATATATTTTACCTAGAAGACCTATTGTTGTATTTTTACAAACCCCCACTCTAGTGTACACTTCTAGAAAGAATAGTTCTTCCGGGTGTCAAATAGAAAGGATGGTATCTCTTACAAGTTAAATAGCTGAGGTGAACCCCTATTTCTGGTTGTGTGATCACGACCTAACCCTTCTTTGAAAAAGCTAGACATTAGAAATATTTTAAAGTAGATTCCAAGATCATCAAGATCCTAAAAGATATTTGTTCTTTGGACTTGAAGGCTATATTAAGTGTGTTTTAATATTTGAATAATTTTCTCATTTTTTTATTATTTTGATCTAATCATTCAAACCAGTTTTATTTTCTTGTTTTCATACTAACATTTGAATAGTAGAAACATGTCAAACCTTGACAAATTTCAAGTCTTTATCATAAAGAAGAAATCAAGTGGTGGTGCTTCTTAGATTTATTGACCACCAACTCCTCAAACTAACTAATCGGTTCAAAAGTCAGACCATAAAGGTGGCAATAATAGGACTGAAGGTCGTCACAAGGATGGTTCTTCCTAGAAATAGTCAACAAACTTAGAAACAACAATATTTGATACAATTTGTCTTAACCAAAATAAGGTTCAAAAAGCATCTTTTGACGCTTGGGAAAAGGAAGAACTAATTTTCAATAACATAGGAAAGGGGAAAGTGGCAAGTGCTCCACTTTCTCACCATGGGAAGGGAAAGTAATAATCGAGCTCATGGTGACCAATCACATCTTGACTCAGGAGATGTTAGAAGGCTATACGATGCCCAAGTCATCACTAAAAGAAATACTTCCATTCAACGCTTCAGAAAGTTCAACTAGTAAGAAGCTAGACTTTTTATATTATATGAGTGTTGACTACACTCAAATTGGCCATTATCAAAACTTCTTTAAGAAAGATTGGGATATGCTCAGGGCTGTAGCTGAAAGTCAAATCGAGTTTGCAAGCTTGTTGGTCAGTCAACAATTATGGCAAGCGACTTGTATGATGGCCTTAAAGCTCAGGGTCTAAGAGCTTTCCAAATTCTATAACAAGCATAAAGGTCAAAACTTTAGCTCTCAAGGTTGGCTAGCTCTGGATTTCGAGAGTGCTCATAAAAATTTGGGGAAATGTTCCAAGGAAATTTCTGAAAAAGATGAATTGATCAAGATGTAAAATGATCAGTCAGCCAATTTCCCCAAGCAACTTGAAGTCTTTAAAAAACACAATTAGCATAGATTTTAAAAAGGAAAAATGAAAAAATGATCAAGCAACACAAGAAAAAAGTCAATACTATAAAGGCCAAAGTTTAGAAATAGAAAGACTTATCTAAAAATCTTAAGAAAGATCTATTTATTTGTAATCTTTCTTTGGATAGGGTGAAGTCCAAATGCAAATTGTTGGAATCCGATTAGACCACCCTTGAGTAGAAACTTGACAATAAAGATGGTGAATTGTTAGATAAGATCAAAGTATTTGAAGAAAAATTCAAGGAGTTTGAGGATTTTCAAGAAATTATGGGTGACGCATTCATTAATGGTTTTAACAAAATCTTGACCAAATATATCTTTTTGCTAAAAACTTTGATTTTTATAATATTTATATTAGTAAAGATGCTTCCAAGATTGCCAAGGAACTAGGGATTCAATATGAGCCTATAATGATGATGCTATCTATGGGCCTACCCCAAAAGAGCTTATGGAAAAATGTAACAATAAATGCTTCAGGTGAAGTTGTGATTGATACTACAAAAGTCAATAGTGGTGGAGAGGTTAAGAACATTGATTGTAAAACTACTTAGAGTTATGGTATTTCATAGCCCTTGTTTTGTATGAAGCTAATCAAATGTGAGCCATTCCTCTATTAGCTTCTAGGAAATCTTATCTTTTTCTAATCCGATGGTCATTTTCTTCATTATTGAACATCTTCTTTATTGCTGATGGTTCTCTTATTTCAATAATTAGGATTAGGGCTTCATATCTATAAGTTACATGGAAAGAAGATTCCTTTGTTAAAGTTTTAACAATTATTCTATACAAACATAGAATGTTTGGAAGTTCTTTAACCCAAAGTTTCTTTGATCTTTTTATTATTTTCTTCAACCTTTCAAGGATAATCCTATAAGGCAATTCAATTTGCCAGTTTGATTGCAGGTGCTCCACAAAGATAAACTTTTGTGTTATCTAGAGATAATCAACACACATCTTTAAATTACCATTTGCTTTTCTATCCATCACAATATTTGACATCCAAATAGTGTAGGAGAGCTCCTAAATGAAAATGGCTTTCAAAAGTTTGTTAACTTCTACTTTTCTTCTTTCCAATTATTTTGGTCCAAATTTCATCTTCTTTTGCTAGATCATATTAATAAATGGATCTATGGCTAGTTTACGGAAAGTGATTTCAAGATTGATTCTTGGCATATCTACTATGGTCCAAGAAAAGACCTCCACATTATTTGTCAATAGCTTGACTAGTCTAGTCTTTAACTCGTTTGGTAAGTCTTTTTCGACTCTAATAGTCCTTTCATATTTTGGTCCAAATATCCTTATATCATCTAGCTTTGACTTAGACTTTGGATTTCTTTCATTTCCCTATACTAATTGGTTTATCAACTTAAGGGAAACTATCTTACAATCATTATTCTTTTCTGTGAGTTTTTTGTTATCAGTCTTTGGCTTTCTAATTGATTTTTGCTAATTTAGAGGTTTTTGTTCGAGTTCAAGTCATTTGATGGCTCATATGTTTGTCCTTCTTCAATACTACTTATATAACACCTTCAAGTCATAATTTGATCTATCCTAACTTGTCCCACACCACTTTTAATGGGGAACTTCATCAACAAATAAGGTGTTAACATTATAGCCCAAGCTTGAATTAGTGAGGTTTGTCTAAATATAGCATTGTAAGTTGCATTGGATGTGTTAACTGCCATATATTTTACATCAACATTGTAGATTCAAGGCCATGTTCCCGAAGAAACTCTTAGTTTTACCACTCCCAAGACTGGTACTTGTTTTCTCGAAAAACCACTCAAATTTCCCTAGCGTGGAATCAAACTTATGATTAATATATGGAGAGCCCTTGCTATATGAGCATACAAGATATCTGTTGAGTGGTCCTGATCAATCAAGATTCTTGTCATAACATAATTATGGATAGTTGCTACTATTACCATTAGGATTCTTTGTGCTTTCATCCAATTGTTCCTCTAGAGAATGTGATTAGGTTCGTTCACATTGTTTCTGAATCATCCCAAGGTTTATACAATCATTTGTTTTAAGAACAATTGTACATTTTGTACTATTATAGATGACCCCTATTTATTAGCTCTTCAATTGTATTTTTCAAACTACTGCACTAATTAGTATTATGATTCCAATGCTTGCGAAACTTACAACATTTTTCATTTTTAGGGGAGGTGGTTTTTTATTCTTTTGCGGAAAGAGCTTCATTAATTTGACTGCCTTATAGTAGTGAGAGTAAAGTGTTCAAAATCTTTATGGCATAATCATACATGGCTATTTATAAAACCTCGAAAGGTAAGGTAGTCATTTGATCTATGCTAATAGATTAACCCTTCTTAGTTAGCTTGGTAGTTGCTATGGCCTACATGACAATTGTAAATCCTTTGTGCATATCACATGTATATATATATGATAAGTTCATTGCTTTTATACGCATCACCTAGTTATGCAATCCTGCCATGTGACAATAAGACATTGGAAGAGGTTGGAAACAGGACTATGCAAAAGGCTCAAATTCAACCTAATGTAAGCATAACCACCTACCCTAAATAGGTAGAGTCAAGTGAGTTAGTTAGATTGGTTCAAGGGCTTAAGAGCTCAATTCTATATGGTTAAAAGCAATCGGTACCAAGTGCTAGATTTTGAAACCATTCTAATCTACACCTGGCCAAATTGCTAATTGTTATTTTAATTTTTCCTTCTAAACTACCAGGACAACATCTTATTTCATTCAACTTTGAAACTGAACTCATTTTCTCTCATTCTTCCTTAAGGCACTACATTCGTTGCTTCCAACCTATTTTTATGCCATTTTATTCCATCAAAACTTCCTCTCTTCCTTCCATCTTCCATAATTTCTCTTCCTTGCTACTCTTTGTAAGTATTATAGTTTTCAATGCATGAATTTTTAATCTCTTTTATACCTTAATTTATTTTATCATGTTTTTTAATTTGAAATTTATTTTTGTTATGGGTAAAAATTAGTCTCGCAAGGCAAACTAAAGATTCAGCAGGAGCTAAGTCCAAAATGGAGGATGTTCAGCTCGCTAGGGGTGAAAGCATGAGGTCCCAGCTCAAGTGCTCGGCAAATTGCTCTTGCACGAGCTCACCTCACTGTAGGCAGGCTCGTCCTCACTAAACAAAAGAAAGTAATAAGCACAAGGACATAAACTCATGGAGAAGAGGCACTACCTAGGGTAGAAATTCGACAAGAAGGAGCTTCAGACAGGCTTGCATCAAACCTCAATTCCAGCTAATAAAAGGGGCCCACCCCATAAAAAGTAACCTATAATAGTCAGATTGCAGGAGATTATACTATCTTATATATTTAATACTTGATGTAATAGAATTACAACTTATAATCATTACATATAACTTCTCTTCCTCTATAAAAAAGGGGAGGAGAACCCCTGTAAGGCAGGCTAAAAGAAGCTAAGCTAGCACTCTATAAAATTTTCAAGATGAATACAAAGCTATCATGTATGTAGGGATCGGTTTCACCCGATTTTAGTCAAACCATGTTAAAAATATTGCTCTCCATTGCTCTTCTTCCTCTCCACCATCCTTGTCATTTTCTCTATTTCTCATTTCATTCTCTAGAAAGCAATTTGGGGTAAAAGAACTATACTGATTAACTGGGGTCTGGCAGAATCAGATTCTACCATCAACATTTTGGTGCTAGAAGGAGGGCCCATCTATTTTTTGAATCACTTTTTTGTCCAGCTATAGTGACGAGAGGAAGAGTCACCAAGAGTTCAAACACTCCAACTACTCAACCGGTAGATACTTCCATTACGGGAACTCATCACCAACATGCTGCTGCTCCTGGAATCGAGGAGGTGCAAACACCTTGCCAATCCTAGCAGGTACTCAAGGATACGGTGAAAGAATTGATTGAGACTGTAAGAGCATTGACACAGGCACAAGCCCAAGGTATTCGAATGCAAGAAGAAATCATCACCCAGCTTCGATAGTTGCATGAGGAAGCTCAGAAAGAGACTTATAAAAACCACCATGATCAGCGATGTGGGGGCTCGCAACAAGTTGAGAGCTCTGGCCCCCAGTCTAAAGCTTAGGATTTGACAATGAAGCAAGTCCTTTAAAGACTGAACAACTGGAGGAACGTCCCCATTGTACGATGAAAACAATGATCTAGTCGACCATTTGGATGCATTAAATATCCAAATGGATCTTCAAACAACTGACCCTTTAGTTAAATGTCACGTCTTCCTAGCCACATTGGGAGGTATACCTTAAGTATGATTCAGAAGCCTCCCGGCTCGTAGTGTTAATAACTAGGAAGAGTGTCAAAAGAAATTCATCGACTAGTATCAGGCATTGAAGAGGCAGCTCGTGCTCCCCTGTCATCTTGTAATGATCTTTTAGTGTAAGAATGAATCGTTGAAGGATTATACAGCCAGGTTCATGTTAGTTTGATAGGTGCCCTAAGGCTAATTTGATTGAGCTCTATTGTATCTATAATTGTACATTCTGTTGATTTGATAATAAAAGGTTGTATATTCATCTTACATTGCATTTATGATTATATACATATCAAAGATGAAGCCCA
>JANHAO010007244.1:0-20371 GCA_026873985.1 Saraca asoca
TACCAATAAAGGAATAGAGGCAAAGTCATCTAAGTGCCAAGAAATTATAAACATGAAAAGCCCAACAAGCAACAAGGAAGTTCAAGCCCTAAACAACAGTATTACTACTTTAGCTTGATTCGTGTCCAAATTAGTAAATAAGTATGCTCCTTTCTTTAATTTGTTTAAAAATGATAAAAATTTGCATTAACTAACAAATGTGAAAAATCTTTCAAAGAATTGAAATAATACTTGGCCACATTACCTATACTTTCTCAACCAGAGCTTGGAGAAATACTATACTTGTATTTGCGGTGGCAAAAAGTGCAGCTAGTTCAATGCTTATTCAAGAAAGTGAAGGAGAACAAAAGTTGATCTACTTTACAAGTCAGATGTTACACGATATAGAAATAAGCTATCAAAAGATACAAAAGTTTGCCTTCACCTCACTTTCAACATCTAGGAAGTTAAAGCCTTACTTCTAGAACTATCAAATCATCATTTAAATGAATGCTCCCATCAGGTAAGTGCTCTATAAACCTAACCTTGTTGGTCAACTAGTGGCTTGGGTAGTAGAACTCTTTTAGTATAGATTCATTTACAAGACATAGAGAATGCTAAAAGTGAAATATTGGTATAATTTGCCATAAAGTGACAAAAATAAAGGAGGCTAAGCAAGATAACCAAAAGTGGACCCTATATGTTGATGGCTCATTAAACAACAAAAGGAACAGAGTAGGAGTAATCTTAGAAAGGCCTGGTGACTTGGTATTAGAGTACTCATTAAAGTTAAACTTTAAGGTAACCAATACCAAGCATAGTATGAGGCATTGATAGCAGGACTAAAACTTACAAAGGAAGTCGATGCCTAATTAGTAAAAATAATGAGTGACTCACAATTGATGATCACTTAAGTCAAAAGAGAGTATGAGATTAAAGAGTTAATGTTAATTAGATATGCCCAAATGGTAGGGAACTTGCTTAACAAGTTCAAGTATAAGCTAACAAGAATTCCTAGGGCAAAAAATGATTAAGCCAACACACTTGCCAAGTTAACTAGCACTAAAGTAGCAATTAACAACTGAATAGTAATACAAAAAACTTTTCAGGCTCCTTGCACAAAAGAATTCATATGTGTTAAGCAGGGTAAATCTGGGATGATGTCAATCATATCCTTTTTGAAGGATAGGTACTTGCCAGATAATAGAAGGAAGGCTAGAAAGGTTTAACGATAATCAGCTTACTTCTTTTTGGAGAATAGGCTATTGTATAAGAGAAGTTTTACTCCCTCATCTCTAAGATGTTTATGGCTAAATGAAGCAAGATACATTTTAAGGGAGATTCATGAAGGAATTTATGGAAGTCACTTAGTAGGCACAACCATAGTTTTGAAAGCCATACGATCGAGATATTATTGACCAAAAATAAAAAAAAAAGAAAGCAATCAAGCTAGTGTAAAAGTGTGAAAAATGTCAAAAGTTTTCAAATTTCAAAGGTAACCAGCAACAAATCTAATGCCCATAGTATTTCCATGACCTTTTAACCAATAGGGGATCAATCTCTTAAGACTCTTTTTGGTCGCTCCTGGCCAACTAAAGTGTGTAGTGGTGACAGTTGACTATTTCACAAATTGGGTCAAGGTAGAACCCCTTGCGACCATAACTTCAAATAATGCAAAAATTTGTATGGAAATTTATCTTTTGCAGGTATAGTATCCCCATGATGATCACATCTAACAATAAGAAATAGTTTGCCAATGATAGTTTTAAAGATTTTTGCCACAAATAAAATCAATCGACATAAAATTACTACTAGTTAGATGAACGTCTCACTTATTCTTGATAAGAAAGGTTGAGGATCAAGTAAAAGTTTACAACTATTGAACACCCTTAAACCAATGGACAAGCAAAGTTAGCAAATAGAATCATCTTGGAAAAGCTGAAGAAGAGGCTAGATGAGGCAAAAGAAAAATGGACAAAAGATCTATTGAGCATCTTATGGCCTTGTAGGACCATTTCATACTTTACCAAAAAGGAAATCCCATTCATGCTCACATATAGATGTGAAGCAATGCTCTTGATCGAATTAAGACAATGCTCTAATTGAAGAGAATACTATGAGAATGAGGAGAATAAAGGAAGAAGAAGTGAAGAAACAAGGGATATAGGTCACCCCTGTAATAAGCAATATAAAGAGAAGATAGCCAAGGTCACTAACAAAAAGAGTTAAGAGAAAAGAGTTTACAAAAAGAATGTTGGTTCTAAGTTAGGGGACAGAAATTGAAAAGCTCAAACAAAAGGAAAATTAATAGCATCTCGGGAAGGCCCTTACAAGGTAAAAGAAAGCTTGTTGAAAAGTGCCTATTGGCTAGAGGAGGTTGAAGGAAAAACCATTCCACACACTTGGAATGCAACACATATAAGTTTCATGTTAGTCGGTCAACAAGATATGCAAATAAAATAAGTTAAAAATAAAACTGAAAACTTAGGTTATTCCTTGTCATTCAACTTGTCTTATGTTATCACCAAAAGGCTGAGTAGTCCTTTGGCACTCAAAGACAGAGTAGTGCCTTGACACTCCAAAACCAAGCAGTTCCTCAACACCATAAAAAACCAAGAAATTCCCCAATACCCAACAAAATATGAAAAATAACTAATGTAAGCAAATAAAGGACAAGGCTAGAACAAAAATGAGCAACCTATCAAAGGTTGGTATGACACTAAAAGACCCATTAGAGGTCAACAATATTAAAGAGAAATAACTTAGGTGAATGATCAACCCTTTAGAGGTTTAAGATGGTATGTTGGAAGCCAAAACATGAAGATAAAATAAAGGCAAAGGCACCACATGAGAAAGAAACATCCACCAAAACATCAAAATATTCAAGCACAAAATATTAAAACTATTAAAAATCAAAGATATAAGAATTTAGGTGCGACTGCTTTTTTAGGATGTTCTTAAGGGATATGTCCCTATAAATGTTGAAAAGGTCTATCGACAAATTAGGATTAAAATAGTCATACTGATGCATAAGATAATTAAGGATTTTGGCCTTGGAAATTTCTCATGTAACTCGTTTTCCTTAACATCAAAAGCTCTTTGTCTTCAACTCAACCTCTCTGCTTAGCTTCGGGCTCTTAGTCCCATTAAAGAAGCAACTTAGCAGATTTCTTCTTCATAGCCACCACTTAATCTTTCTCCTTAACTAACTTAGAAACATGATTAGTCAGATCTTGAATGCTTTTATCTCAGTTAGCCAACTCTACAAACTTGCTTTTAACTCTTTCTTTAGGCTTTCCAGGGTGCAAAAATTACCCTGAGAATGATTCTTCTCAACTTGCACTAAAGTAGGAATAATAGAAATGATGGAAGCTGTCGACTAAACAATTTGGGCAATAGAGGACTTGATAAGATTGATAAGGCCATGGCCAATCAAGAATGTTTTGAATCTTTCTAAATCAATTAGAGTCAATAGTTTACCTCGCAAGAAGGAAATATAGTCCATATTTTTATACTATAGACTATCTATGGTATTGAAGCTGAAGTATACTCCATCTGGCTTATCGAACAATTGAGTCTCTAACCAAGGTCCTAACTTGATCTTCTTGGTGGTAGAGGT
Organism: Saraca asoca; assembly: GCA_026873985.1. NCBI lineage: Eukaryota > Viridiplantae > Streptophyta > Magnoliopsida > Fabales > Fabaceae > Saraca > Saraca asoca. The sequence goes on from JANHAO010007244.1 coordinate 3,599, forward strand.
GGAAACATCATAGGCAAGGCTTGTCACCTTGCATTTAGAAGAGTCACTCGACTCATAAGAGTGTTTATAGGATGATATGGCCTTCAAATGACCAAGAGAGCTCTTGGAATGCCCTGGGACATCTAGCCACTCGTGACCTCTAAACCCAAGTTGAGGGCAATCTTTCTTTAAGCGGCTAGAGGAACAATTGGCTTTTACATGGCTAAAGCCCAAGCATAGATTTCTTCAAGTCATTAAATGTCCATCTTCGAGCTGTGAATTTCAAAGACTTTGTTAATAAGCTGAGAATCTAAAAAAGAGAAAGCACAAGTCTGTGTATAGCATGATGATTAAGGGCAACAACATAACATGCAAAAGAAGTGTACATAGAATACCTTGAGCATCAAATAGACCCAATGCTAAATCAAGTCTTGCTCATCAGATGAATAGTCCTTAAATGGATGATTCTTAGGTTACTATACAGGTAAGGATAACTTCACAAGATAAAGTTACTCACCATCATGAAGGAAGAAGGGGTGAAACCTCTTAATAATGCAAAACTTGAAGAAAGAGTTCTTTCAAGTCCAAACACTGATAAGCATATTCCCAAAAATCACCTAATCTGGTTATTGGGTAAAGTGAACCTAGCCTCTACGCTTATGTTAGGAATAGGTGAAGAAAAAAAGAAAAGTGCCCATGTTGGGATCTTGGCATAGTTGAGTGCATATCACTTCGAAACAACCTAGAAAGGTTCAGGCATTCCAGGTGAGCTAAGAAGGACAAACGTCAAGTTTTGGAAGAATATCCTTCTGAAATACGATAAAAGAAGGAGACACATAGAGCTAATCAACTACATCTTCATAAAATATAATGAAAGATGTGTCATAGTTGAACAAGCAGTCATCATCTTCCAAAGGTCGAAAAGAGATTTCTTTAATAGATTCTCCAGTAATATGAATTTTTTCTAAGTCCTTTATGATGTCTAGATCTTGCCATTCAAAAGAAGGTGAAACCATCTTTATGTTTGGATGGATCCACTTCAAGTCATCTAGAGTCACATCAATCAGGTATGCCTACTTAACTCCATTATTATCTCGAGATCATTCAACCATAATGATTGGAAATGGACAATCAAAGTGAAAAATGATGTTTTCATATGAATATTCTCTAAGATCCAAGGATGATGATGAGTTAGAGTCAGATGACAAGTCAATAGAATTTCTTGATCTTCCAAACATGAAAAAATGCAAAAAATAAAGACTCCAGCTTCAAAAAGCAAGCAAAAGCAAAAAGATATCAAGTTAAGAGAAGAAAGGGAAATAAATGGGACTGAAGAAAAAAAAAGAATTGGATCACGAAGAAAAGGAAGAGGAAAAAGCCAAAAAAGCTAGAAATTTTCCTCAACAAAGGAAGAAACTAAAATCTACTAAAAATACCATAAATCAAGTAAAAGGCTAGCATAAACAAAGTGAAAAAATGTAGTTAAAGCGAGGAAAAAAAACACAAAGAAATCACAAGAAAAATAAACAGTAATATGCTTCGTAGAGAAGCAATGTAGAAATATGAAAATAAAGCAAAGTATGAAGACAGAGAATCACAAAGTAGAAAATTTCTTAACCAAATCATGAAAAGAAAGGAAGAGTGCCATACCTAAAGGAGAAAAAGTGTTACAGGTCACCAATAGCACACCGAAAAATCATTGAAGGCACGAAAAAGAGCTTCGAGAACAAAGAGTTTCAAGGTGTCTTTGTGAAGCAGAAAAGGTAAAAGTGTTTTTGAAAAAACTATCACATTATTTGAAGAAATCACATAACTGATTCACCAGTTGAGATAAGAGGAGATGTGTAGTCATATCACAATCCATGTGATGAGGTGATGCCAACAGTCTATGATCTACCTCATAAATGTAAACATAATGATTAATGCTTGTAACAACTACTTGATAATTGGCATAAAGATATGAGAACTCACCCAAGGTTGAATGATAATGTATAGGGACAAAGAGTAAAGTGACACAGTCCAAAATAAACTTGATCATTACAATTTATAAATATTTTATATCTCTTTATACTTAGTCTTTTGTCATGTTTATGTGCTTAATTGAATGCTTAAAATTAGTTTAGTGGCTTGCTCAGTTTTTGTGCTTAATTGCATTCATTCAATAAATTTACCTTATTTCAAACTATTTTAGGTTTTTAGGCATATCTTAAGCTCTAGACCATAGCTTTGGGTGATTCTTATGTAATTAGAAAGCTAAGAGAAAGATCTAAAAATTTTATGAAGAGTCCCCAGCACAATTCAATTGTTTTGAAAGCCAAATAAAGCCTACAAATTGGAACAGAGTATGAACTTATGACCTAGAATCAGCTTCAATATTTTCATCATAGGTGGGGCTCCATAAATCATTTTAATGCAAACTTAAGCCTATAGGATAGCTAAGATCCATCCGAAAAATTTTCATAAAGGGCTTAAGGGCAAACAACACCATTTAAATTAATTGCATGGCTATGGACTTAAGTGTTTAATTATGTTATGGGTTGGACTATTCTAGAAAGTTGTCTCAGTTTTTAGCCAATAACTTGAGCTAGGAATTAAGTTTTTATGTAAGTTTAAGGCTATTGGACTCCTAAGAGACAGGATTACAATTCATATGAAGGGAGCCACATCCATTAAAGCCTCCTTCCAATCCTAATCAATAGCCCAACTAGGAGGTAGTGTAGTAAGCCTATAAATGGCTAGTTGAGTCACAATTGTAATATCTTTTACATTCATTTTTTATTTTGTCTGTAATTTAGAAAAGGAGAGGAACTATATTAGGGTAAGACTCCAATGCCAATTAGGTTTATTCTTTCCTTTAATTTTTGCATTTTAATTATATATTAATGTGTAACTAAACTCTTATCTCAATCTATTGGAAATTTTGCACCAATTCTTTCGTGATTGTGAGATTTGTTCTTAATTCTAATTTATTCCTAATTTTATTATGTTAATTCTCTATTTTTACTACATATAGGGTGTTGATTTGCTACTATAGCAGACCAATTCTCTTAGAGAATTGAGGATAGTTAATTGGGTTGCTTCTAGAATTATTCAATTAATTAGATTTGATCTTTTCAGAACTTAATGCTAAATTGGTTAAAGTGATGGGCTTCAATTGATTTACCAATAAGAGTCAATTAGGTGTTAGGCTTTGTTGGCTAGTTTAGGAAGAAATTAACAAGTATTAATTAGGTGCTGGACTTGATTAGTATCTCGACTAAGTGGGAGTGAAACAATGGTGTCAAAGATTAGTCAATGAATTGGTTGCAAGAGTCCTTTAGATTGAGCCATTCTCATTTTAATTCCCCACATTTCTGATTTTGTTTTGTTATGCGCTTGAGCTATTTGTTTTAATTCTTGTTTCTCATTAGATATCCGACCCCCTCCCATTTTACTCTGTAAACACACTAAGGTAAATCACCAATCTCTATGGACATGCTCTAAGATCATGATTGAAGTCAGTGCAACCCAGGATCCACACCCCCAAATTGTAATTGATTGACTGGGTTGGTCTATGATTAAGCAGAACTAAATCCAATAGAACAACCCATTAACAATCTGCAGTGCACTGATGTGTCATTAGCTTGTACACACGAAGTCATACACGAATAGCATGATATCATCTCCAAGTGCACAAGATGAGAATCTCACTTATGTCAAGAGTACAATAAACACGTGGCTTCTGGTCATTCATCCAAAAGCATGACTAAATGTGTGATCGACACCTATATAAGGCCACAGGTAGCTTTCTCATAAAAAAAAAAAAAAAACTCCCCTTTTTATCAAAACTCTGGACCTGGAACTAATTTAATTATCAAAATGTATTCGGTAGACTACTTCCTTCATGTACCGCTAACTTTATTCCTTACATAAGTCATCCTGCAGCCATGCATAACCTCCTTCTGTCAACCGATTCCACTCAAAAACTTTCAACTTGCATAAAGATTTATAGAACTGGTTAATTTAAAATTTTCAATTAAAACATCTTCGGAAGAGAGTATCAGGTAGCGTTAGTTATCTAAAATTAATTCGATATTGCCACTTTCTTATTGTTCATTTTGTGCACTTTACATTATTTGCAACATTCCTTTCTTACCTTATTTTATATAGTTAGATTCTTCAGGTTTGGATGGAAGAGATTGGAGAGATAGAGAGAGAAGGGAATTTTATGTCATAATATTTTCTTTATTTGAGAGCTTTGATAAAGGAGGGAAAGAGGATTTGAATTTATAATTAATCATCCAAAATCCTCCAATACTTTCTCATACTCTCTTTTTTGTATTCCTCTAATTTTAAAAAGTTTTCTAAATATTCAAATAAGATGAGAGAAAGTTATGACTTAACCATTCATTTTCCTTCTTCACTTTACTTTTCATTCCCTCCTAACTCTCAAACATACCATTAATTTAATTAAAAAATAATATGAAAATATATCCAAATATGTGCTGAATCACGTGGAGAAGGTATATAACAAATGCCAAATAATGAATTCAAATTTTAATTACTGTATTTAATATATCCCTTGCAATATCATAAAATATTTAATGTTTGACATGTGTCAAAACGTCGACACAACTTATTCTTTCAAATGTTTTCATGTCATATGGGTCAACGTTCTTCGTTTTGGTCTATGTCAATAATGGCTCTTATATGATTTATACAAGTCGTGTTCTTATTATGTATTTTTGTTTTGTAAAAGTATTATATTTTCACAACTACTACATCAAAAATTGAAAATATCTTAAAAAACCTTGTAATGTAATTTTTTTTTCATATTTGTTACTGAGAATCTAAACAAAATTATAACGTTTGTAAAAAAATTAAATTTCGTAATCATATTTTGCCCATTGCATCCACCAAAACTTATTTCAGGAAAGAAAAAGTGATTTATTTTTTCATCATCAACATCTAACTAATTAATAAGATCTCATGCGTTATTCTTAAAATTAGTCATTAGCACTTGGATGTCCATGGAAACATTGGAGACTTGTTCAAGTATTTCCAGGTCCAGTTCAAATTTTAGTATTGAGATCTTTATTACTATTATTTTTCATATTTTGATTAGTCAAAAAATTATCCTAATATTTCCTCAGTTTTGACATACACTTAATCGTGATGTTAAGATATCTGCTTACAAAAATATAATAGACAATCGTAATAAAAATATTTCCAGATTGATCATATTGGACAACTGTTGAAAATATTGACCAAATGCTTGGACAAAACCACTTGTCTGGGCTGCTTACATGTTAGGATTATCACTGTTGTGGCAAGAATTCTTATAAATTTTGTAATAAGAATTATTTGAAAAATGTTATTTTATAACTTGTTTTTTTTTAAGTTGTAACTTCATTGAAGATTTTGTATCGCTTTATATAAATTATGTAACTTTCAAGTATTCGAAGAAATTTTCAAACTTATAAGAGGGTCTTGCAATTTTTTTTTTTAAAAAATAATTTATATGGTGTCAAGCTTACTTGTAAATAATTTATTAGATAGTCACATTATTAAAAAAAATGTAACCCTTTTAATAAAGTGTGTAACTTGTAACTTTTTAAAATAAAATTGTAGCCTAATGAAATATTTCATAAATCTTATTAAAAAAGTTATAACTTAATCACTTGCCTCAACAAGAACACCAAATTGACAAGAAATCACGAGATTTTATAACATTATCTGGTGAAGAAATATGAGTAAGGGCAGTTGGTCACGTAAATAATGTATGATCGGTCAATACATCGAGTGATGTGATTAAATTGCCTCAACAAACAAGATTTATTTGGGGTTGAGAGAGTTAATCTTTATAATCCCTATGTAGATGACATAAGATCTCAGAATTAGTTTTTATTCTGTTAATGATTATTGACAATAAAGATTATATATATTATAAGATATTTTTAGATGTATTTAATATATGTGTTTAAGAATTATTATCTCGTTTGTATTCTCTCTTTTGTTTATACAATGAATTTGTTTCTTATCTTCACTTTTGAAGTAGACAAAATTTCAAGTCACGTTAAATACTCTATGTCTTGTGATTTTATACTTCTTTGATCTTGAACTTTATTGCACCGCTTTTACATTCAAAATTTCTCAACAAGTGGTATCAGAGTCTAGTTCTGTTAAGTTTGGATTCTGATTTGGATTATACTAAGATCTGCTGATTTTGATTAGTGTTAGTATTGCATTAAATTTGATTAAAGAAGTATCGACACAGATTCGTTTTGAAATTTTATATAAAGCTCAGATTTTGTTTGAGCAGTAGCTTTATTTATACATTTTTAGTGATTTTGATGAAAGAACTCTTTGTGGATAAGATGAAATAAATTTGATATACATGTAGAGTGCTAGTACTTTATTAGAGGTGAAGTTTTGAAAATATTCCTTATCTGTGAAGAATATGACTTAAAGTTGGTGAAACTACTTAATCTTGAACTAGAATTATTTGTAACTTGAAGATTTTGATAATGAAATTTGTGTTAAGGTGAAGGTTATTATGGTAACCTAAATTCTATTTTTGTAAAATAGGATAATTATCTATTTATGTCTTTACCTTATTTAAGTTTGAATTTTTATTAAATAAGGACTCTAATCAAATTAAATATATGCTATTATTTAATATTTGAATCAAGTTAGACTTTTTCGGTAAAGGATTTTGGTTTATAAATATTTATGTTATGCAAGGTTTATTTGGACGTGACATAGAGTTAACTTTTGTAATCTCTTATGGGGTTATTTAAAATCTCACGATTAACTCTTATTCTTTTGATGATTATTAAGAATGAAGAGTATATATATTGTAAAGTATTTTTAGGTGTAATTGATATACAGGTTTAAGAATTATTATACTTTTTATATTCTCTCTTGTTTCCATAGTAAATTTGTACTCATCTTTACTGTAGAGTAGGTCAAAGGTTAAACCATGTTAAATATTCTATTTCTTGTGATTTTACGCTTCTTTGATCTTGAACTTTTGTTACAACCCTTCTACATTCAAAATTTCCAACATTATAAAAATTAATGGGGTATGATATTTCCCTTTATGAGCTTTGAAGTACCACAAAATGTCTAATTTGAGAGGAGTCCCATCGCTTGACTGATTTTGCAAGTTGTGTGGGTCGTTCTTTGCCACACAATGTTGCTGCTTTAAGTGATTTGCTTGATTTCCGACACATTTTTGATATTGGTGATTATAATATATCAAAAGTCCTTGCAACATTTTTTTTTGTGCAAATACAACTTTTAACATTAACTTTGCACAAGTTTTGAAGTATGAAATAATCATCATGCAATTATCATCATATTTGTTGCAAACGAATTTTTTCATGTTACGAATTGTCGCAATGTTGCTATTAGATTTTGCAACTTCTAAAGTTCAATGTACAAGTGCATCGTTTACTCAAAAGCATATAGAATGTTTCAATAAAGCTTTACTTGCTAATCAAATGTATGAGGTAGCTTCCAAATCTATCAGTTTGTTAAGCATGATGATTACTCAAAAGTATGGTAGAGGTAATATTGAAGATGTTGACAAGAATCACTCTATAATGAGAGTTGGAGGTGGAAGCTTGTACAAGATAATGCTAATTTTATAACAACCATGCTATTTTGGCAAATTGAAATGGATGAAAATGTTCCAATTAGAACCAAATTTTGGTCAAAGAGTGTAGGGCCAGGGCTCCAATGAATTGACAAAATGCAACACCTTAGAAGAAAAGAAGGATTTTGGAAGCCAGATCTAGTTAGAACTACCTATATCTCACGAGCTAGTAGCTTTCTAGCCAAAATTATACGGTGCATGTTGTCAACTTTTGACCAACATACCAATATTCTAATAAATTCGAGTCACATTTAGATTGATAAATAAGGAATTGTGGATTTTCTCTCTTATACAACTAAAATCCTATGCAAAACGTATATGTAGGCAAACATAAACATGTAGTTAGAGCATTCGCACATACCAAGTGTCAAAGAATGCATCATATAATTAGTCTTTAGTGTACATTAAGAAGTGACTAAAAGGAGATGGACAACTCTATTTTATAATATATGTCCCCAAAGAGCATTCTAATCTAAAGTCCTAATGGTACAAGTAAACATACTTTTTCTGAGTTAACATAAGAGCTTTACTCCTAACTCGAAAGGGTTCTAATGCACCATCTTATATGAATGCAAAGATAAAATTGCAAGGATCATGATCCTGTGCTTTTCTACTTGCACTAGATAAACGATCTATACTAAAATAACACTAATAGCCCCAAACTAGGAAAAATAATACATAAGTGCATTTGCTCTAAAATTTGCACTCCAAAACCTTTTCTTCATGCATGTTTTTCTGGACAGCTCACTTATTACATGTACGTGATAGTGCATAATTGATCCCTCTTAGATCAACTCTATCCCCTTTGAGTTTACTCCTTCGAGTAAGAATCATTCCCTCTGACATGATTTTGGACTTTTCTAATAAGACTAGTTTACTCAATACATCAGAAGAGATGTGTCATTTCGTAAGATATGTTAATTGTCTATTATGATCAGGCTTTCTAGCACGACCATGGCTTCACCCTCTAGGCTTCTTCGACAGCTAATATGTCCTTCATGGATGGAGTCAAGCTTTCTCAGAAAGACTAAGGCTTCTCCTGAGGCTTCTTCCCTCTAGATAGGCCATCAAATCTCTCACTCTCTCGAATGGTTTTGTATTCCTTCAAATGCTACTATGAATGAGTGCATAATCAATGTTTTGTGCTATAAAACAAGTACACCAACTTCTGCACACGCTTGCACTAGTTACATCGTTAACTTCACCTTGAATGCAACATATCGCATACTAGCCCTCGAGTTGCTCTAACCTCTTGCAACCCTCTCGGTCAAGTCCATATTAGCATCTCTTTGTTATTTTAATAAGTGTCTACTTTATTCACAAGCCTCATATACTTTTAATAATTAGAATCTAACCCAATAATGGCTTACACTAATTTGCTTTCTAGTATAACCGAGCTCTAATATCAACTATCATGCGGTTGGTAGCTCTTTAGTCGAAACTATGTAGTGCACATTGCTAACTCTTGGCCAATATGCTAGCCTTCCAATAAAATTGAGCCACACTTTGATAGATAAACAAGGCATTGTGAATTTTATTGCCTATATAGCCAAAATCTTATACACAACATGTCTATAAGCAAACATGAGCATGTAGTCGAAGAATTTATGCATATCAAATCTCAAAAAACACACCATATAATTAGTCTTTAATGTACATCAAAAAGGGACTTTTTTAAATAAAGAGAGGAATAAACTCCATTTTATTAACATATACCTCATTACATAGTTTAGAGTGTGTAGGGAGAGTTTTAAAGTCACGACACTCTAATTCCTAACATATGCCATAATGTCCACCCAGGTCACTAAGCGTGCCCTCGAAAGAGCATTCTAAGATAAAACCTTAATGGAATAAGTAAACATACTTTTTCTAAATTGACATTAAGGCTTTTCTCCTAGCTCAGAAGAGTTCTAATGCATCATCTTATATAGACGTGAAGATAAAACTGCAAGAATTGCAACTATGTGTTTTCCTACTCGCATTGGACAAATGATTTATAGTAGAATGAAACAAATATCCCCAAAATAGGGAAAATATGGAAAAAAAAATCTATAAGTGCATTTACTCCCAAATTCACACCACAAGATCTTTTCTTGATGCTTGATTTTCTTACCAAGTTTTGTCCAAAACTAAGCATGTTTGCCTATTAAACTAGTTCATAAGGTCAGCTTGTGACATTATGGGAACTTGGAATGTCAACATCTCTACCTTCTTTTATGGTGCCAAAGATTGGTTAGCCTAGACAAAGTTAGCCACAGGCTTTTACTCAGTCTAAAGAGGCTACTGATTATTGATACAAAACTCTAGTGTTGATGTAAGTCAGCACCAATTCCCTTGGAAAATGATGAACACAATTTATTCACAAATTATATCTCTTTTATACTTAATCTTTTGTCAAGTTTATGTGCTTAATTGGATATTTATGATTTGTTTTGTGGTCTGGTCAGTTTTTGTGCTAATTGGATTAATTTGATAATTTAGTACTATTTCAAGTTTTTGATTGTATCTTGAGTTTTAGGCTTTGGTTTTGAGTGATTCTAATTTCTTTGGAAAGATAAGAGGATGCTTTCCAAATCTCATGAAATTTCAAAGCCTAATTCAGCCATTTTGGAGGTAAACTTAAGCCCAAAAATATAAATAGAGTATTGATCTACTAACCCAAAATCAGTTTCGATATTTTGATCATAACTGGAGCTCTTACCCTCATATCAATGCAAAATCAAGCTCATAGGATAGTCAACATCCATCCTCATAACTTTTATGAAGCATTTGAGGTGTAACTACACCGTCTTCATCAAGTTTCAAGGCTATGGATCTAAATGCAAATTTTGTTACTAGTTGGACTGCTTTGCAAGACTATCTCGATTTTTAGCTCACAAGTTAAGCTGGGGATCAAATTTTTGAGCAAGTGAAGGCTATTAGACTGCTAAGAGATGAAACTCCAATTCCTAAGAAGAGTCCCATATCCAATTATGTCTCCTTTAAGCCCTAATCAGCAATTCAGGCAGAGGTAGTTCAATGAGCTCTTTTAAAAGCTCAATTGAACTCTAATTATGTTCATTCTTTTGCAAATCTCTACTTTTATAAAGATGAGGAGTTATGTTGGGCAAGAACACCAGCCATTTTTAGTAAAGGTAATGCAATGAGCTCTTATAAAAGCTCAATTAAGTCGTAATTGTATTCATTCTTTCATTCTTTTGCAAATCTCTAATTTTGTAAAAAGGAGAAACTCTGCTAGGATAAAAACATTAGCCCCTTTTAGTTCTTCTATTCTCTTTTATTTTTCCTTTTATTTTTATTTAATGTGTAGCTAAATTTCTGTTTCAATTTAAAGGAAATTCTACATTAATTCTCTTGTTGATTGTGAAACTTACTTCTATTATTAATTTGTTCTCAATTTGATTATATTGACTCTCTATTTTAATACTGATGATTTCCTTGAATGGTTGATTTATTGGGGCTCGTTAACTGATTGTACATTGTAATTAACTGCTAGCTAAATTTCTATAATCAATATTGTTTATGGTTGTTTGATTTAAGTAGTAATAAGGTTTTTTATTGTGTAGTAATGCAGGTCAATTATCCTAGAGAATTGGCGATAATTAATAAGTCTTCTGCTGGGGCAAATTGATCAATTAGTCTTAGTATTTTTGGTTCTTAATGCTATTGGTGAATTAGTTAAGGTGTTAGACTTCAATCAATTCAGCAATAAGGGTTAATTAGGTGTTAGGCTTGGTTAGACAATTTAGAGAGAAATTAGCAATAATTGATTAGGTGTTAGGCTTAATTAGATTCTTGGCTAAGAGGTCAAAGAGGGAATGAAATATTTATGTTAATGATCAATCACAGAATTGATTGCAAGAGTCCATTGGATTGAAGCTTTTCTTATTAGATTTCCCGTTTTCCTTTACTTTAGTTTGTTTATGTTAATACTAGTTGTTTAAATTCAATCCTATTTAGTTAATCACAACCTACCTGTTTTCTATTATTAATATATTGAAATTAATTGGTAGTCTTTGTGGTTTGATATGGACACATCCTTGATATAAATTAAGTTAGTTTAGTGTTATCTTTGTCGATTTCGACAATTATCAAGAAAGAATTTGGAAACTGCCTCTTCCACATAAAGTAATTTTATTCTTATGGAGACTGTGTATTAAATCCCTACCTATAACATTACCCTCTTTGCCAAACATTTAATAGTCTCAATCATATGCCAACTTTGTCATGCAAGAGAGGAAACTAGGAGCATTTATTCATTCATTGTACTTTTACGAGGGTAGTTTGGTTTGATTGCAACTTGTCAATACGAGCTGACACTCTCTCCATCCCCAAGATGTGGTCCATTGGGTGAAGACTAGTCCAGTGACAAGTCAGTATCACCCCCATGTTATACAATAGTTTGTCTGTCCATTGGTAGTAATTTTGTATGCTATTTGGTACATAAGGAACAAGATAATATTCCAAGGACAACATCCAAATGCATTGGAGACTTTGAGGTTGATTAGGGTTTGACATACCAGTTATGGCCTCACTAAAGGTACAGCATCTCAGCAAGGAAGGTTTCAGGATAGACTCCCAATTCCCATCATCACAGCTTCATGTTAGCAATTTTGGGATATGTCTACTGCTTAATGTTGCAAAGAAAAAGCTGTAGGGTGGAAGGATTTATTATAGCAGGGTTTTGGTTAAGTATTACGCCACTTATATGAGAGCTAGACTTCACTACAGTACTAGCAACACTTCCAAGGATATAGTCTTGCCACTAGCTAGCATTTAGGACCTTCTGAACCTTTATCAGTATGATACTCCAATCCACGTTACTCTTCTTGCCAGGTATCAAATGTTGAAAAATTATGTCAAATGGTACAACAAATTTCAATGACAAATGAGTCCAATTTGGCATGATATTTAGGTACAACTACCGAACCAGGGCATAGCAGTTCAAGTTCAAGCACTTCCTACTTAAGTTTCTTTAGTAAGAATTCTAAGATTGACCAAAGATATTATATTTGCAGCATTAAATAGGTGGTATTTCTACCCTTTGTGACAATCCCACGTGTTTCTTAATTAAAAAAAAAAGTGCATTATTTAAAAATAAAGTTCACGAAGTTCTGAATAATGGCGAAGAGGCCATGCAGCATTTTATAAGTTTGTCACTAACTCGATTTTCATGAGTAATAAGCGTTGGAAATTTTGTTATGGTGCCACTAAATACTATAAGTTTTTTCAAAAAATTTTACAAGTGCAGTGTCTATCGATATTGATGCAGTTTTTATTGTCGAATTACTATGAATGTCATAAAAAACTTATAGATATTGTTGCAACGCGATTATATGCCCAGCCTTAAATTACTTTCAATTACAAATTAATTATGCTGATATAATCTTAAAATATCTTACAAAATTTTTATAATATTACTAACATATGCTATCTTTAATAAGTAAAATTTTATGATGCTTGGGGCTATATTTAAAGTACAAGATGCTATAAGTAATATAGAAAAATCTTATTGCATATTAGAATAAAAATATAAACTAAATTAATTGTGTATCAATTGTATTTTTTTCTCTCATATCTTAAAATTAGAGAATTAACATATATTTTTTTTAAATTTTCTTTCACTTGAAAATCAAATTTCAACTTATTTTTTTGCAAGCCCAACCATCGACCATAAGTCTAATTAAATATATTTAATTTTTTTTTAAGAGGAAAAAAATTATAATAGAATGGTGAGCATTACATCTTTACTGATTCAATTACCCGATATGATAAAAAACTTCAGTTTTATATTATGAATTAATATAAGCAGTAACATTTGATTTACTAAAAGTTAATATAGTTTTGGGAATCTTTTAAGATGTTAATCTTCCATGTAAGAATTATTGTATTTTATGATTGGATGTAAAAAAATTTTAGTATATATACTATTAGATTTTGAGTGATGAGAGGAATTGAAAATGGAGATAAAAAATATTCACAACAAAAATGATCTTTAATTAAATTCTAATTTAACATTAATTTTTTTAGTTAATTATTTGTAGAAATTAGGGCATGTTTGATAACTGTTTTTAAAAATAGTTTTCTATTTTTAAAATAAAAAAATCTGTTTAGTAAAACTGTTTTTAAAAATAGTTTTAAAAATTTTGTTCTGAAATCTTGTTATAAAAATTGTTTTTGAAAATAATTCTGAACTGTTTTTAAAAATAATTTTTAAAAATAAAAAAACAGAACAAGTTTCTAAACAGGCTCTATTATCACGGGTGTCCTCTGCCTGTTAGTATTCTATGCTCTTCAGATTACTTACAATACCCTAGTAACCTCCCTTTTTTCTTTTAAACAAGATTGTAACTTTTGTACTGAAACATGCAACAATTTTATTTATAGTATTTTATAAATAAGGGAATTGTTACAATACGACTTTGACTAAAGGACGTATGCATGTTCCTTCTCCATTTGCATCACCAATGTACAAATAGTAGTTATTTATTTATTCAATTGCTAAAATACTAGATACTACGTACGAAAATTATTCATTTGTATGAACAAAAATAGTAGTTATTTATTTATTCAATCACTAAAGCTGAAAGGTGCCAATTCTATGCATTTTTTTGTAAAATATTATCAATATAGATTAAGCAAAGCATATTAGTGCCTTCAATAAGTATGGCAATTTTTAATACACATGATAATCTATAATAAACATGAGAAGTTTTACATAGGTTAAGGTTGTAATTGCATCAACCCATTTAATACAAATAATAAATATATCATATTAGAGCTGGCTAAAAAATTAACGATTTGACATGCTAATTTTTAAAAAAATTTATATTAAAATTTTAAATATATTATTTGAAAAATAATTAATGACTAAATTATATACAATAAAAAAATGAATTAAACTTTTAATAAAATAACAATAAAAACTCATTAAAGTATTTAATTCATGATTAAATTTTTTTTAGTGAAATATAATAAATAATTAAATTTGATAATACACTTATAATATAAATTTAATTGATTGAAGTTATTAAATAGGTTGATTTAGGTCAACACATTTAATAAACAGGTTGACATAACATAATATAATTACTATTCGATTTAAGTTCAAATTAAACCTAATTATTCGAATTATTACTATTTTTTTGACACAATAGAAACCTGTAATGTGAACTCAAATTTCCACCCCTCACCTTCCACATTTTAAGCAAAGCAAAAACAGTTGGAATCAAGTAAAATATAGACATAATATAACTTGAAAATGCAAAACATAAATATTGCTCCTTGATAAAGTAAAGCACAAACGTACAAATTAATTATAACAGGACAAAAGCAAACTGCAAATATTGCGCCCTGATGAAGCAAAGTATAAAGAATGTTAGTAGAAGAATGTTAGGAGAGGAATGTTAGGAGAAGAAAAGTGAAGTGGAATATATAATATGTAAGCCATGTCTATTTGAATTACACTACATGACTGGAGCGGATTTGGGGTTCTGAAATTCATTCCATATCTTGAGAAGCGGGCAAGTGTGGTTCTTAATCAAATATAAACATGATTTGGTTGGTAAAGCATTTTTCGATATATATTTTTTTTTTGGTCCTTAATTAAACATGATTCTATTTATTAGCTGTGCGTTTTTTTCTCCAAAAGTTTTTCCATTAGTTGACTTAATTTTTATTTGATATATTTCTCAATTTTAAATATTTTTTCTTGACATATTGATACTAGTATAGACATATTATCGTATAATTATTATTTGATCTATTCTAATAAAGGAATATAGAGATATTATCGTATATATTCTGCTTCAATTTCCATGCTTCATACAACTTAATAGTATGCTAAAGAAATAATAATTTATTCGGTTCTTCTATGTTTCGATTGCTTTAATTAGATTGGGAAATGCTCCTTGTGCATTTATTTTTAGCCCATCTAATCTAATTTAAGTTTAAACATCAGTTCAAAATAAATAAATAAAAAATACTTTTGTGATTACCCTAATATTTAATGATATATCTAACTAAATATTATTGTTGACTGATGTATATGTATAAGTAAAATATTATTAGTGACATTAATTATAATTAATTTTATATTGTATACAGATCATGTATGTAATAATACTAATCTTAAATTTAGGAAGAGTTACCTTATTTTATGGAGTTCTCTGTTAATGCACTCACAAGTATCAGCAAGAAAGTGCCTAGAAAGTGGGGCAAAATATGAAAGGGATTTGAACCCCTTCTCTCTTTTTCTCTCTCTTGATTACCAATTAGTAACTATTGACGAACATGACACTACCCCTCTTGACAATCTAATTTTGTATATTCTATATCCTCAACACCAATGCATAGAATTTATGGCATTGCAATATCATATTACCTATTCCCATCATATATATATATATATATATATGTATATATTATACTAGTAAAAATAAGCAATTTTTTTTAATAATGTAAGATAATATAGTTTAATTTAACAATAACAATGAGTTAAGAACCTTTAACTCAGGTGACATTTGATATTTCTTAAAGGTTTTGTCTTGCTTTGTATTTCCAATTCAATCCTAACCTCTAGCGTGTGTATAAGTGTAATAAATTAACCACTTCCATTATAAAAATTAAAAAAAAACGACAAAGAAAAGCTATGAAATTACGTGGCCATCATTGTGCATTTATATAAAATTCTTTACTCGTAAAGACGTATTCTTTTTTTTTTTTGGTCGGAAGCAGGCAATGTATAAACATTGAATTCGAAACTGTCTCTCCCTCATCTTTGTGGACCTCAAAATCGAACTAGCAACGTTTACTAGCGTGGAGGTCAACCAAGAATGATTCTACTTCCAAGTAAGTTTACTTTTCGCGACTAATTACGACGCTTTGGCTGCTTTTATAATTGTTTAGCTTAACTCAAAATTCATCAAGCTAATTTAACCTTCTTTTCTTTGATTTTACATTATACAATGCCCATTTATCTCCGCTCCTATACTTCATACAACTCCTACTGTCTAACTTTAACATGCCTCAAGAAAAAAGTTGCTTTATTTTCCAATAACCATCATTATCTTGTTGGGTTGTCATACATCAAAATTAATGTACAGCGGAAGCTTAGGGAGATCGAGTTACCTCCAGCCATTGCTCGGTTGATTTGC
>JANHAO010007245.1:0-20362 GCA_026873985.1 Saraca asoca
GTTCATTTTGTTTGTATTCATTGCCAGTTGACTGGACTTTGAATTGCATGACTAGTTGATGGAGTATTCCTACCTGTTAGATCGGGCAGACGAATGTGAGGATCCTTACATGCGGTTGGTGTATGCCAGTGAGTTTTTGTTCCTCCTCTTTCTGATCATTTTGTTCAACTGAGTTGAATAATGGTCTTGAAGGATATTGAAGGTTGAAGTGTCAGATAGTAATCTATAGCAAAAGATAAGCCCTAGTTTTAGTTAAGGATATATATGATACACCCCAAATAATATATTAAACTAACGTTGTCTATAGGAGTTCTCACTCTTGTAATTGCATTCCAATATCATTGTAATTTATGCTTTCCGATTATTTATTTGTTGTTGTAATTTATGTCATTGTCACAGCATCATGGGCTATATCTGTATACTATGCCTACCAACGAACCTGGAAGCCCTTTAATCCTATTTTAGGGGAGACATATGAAATGGTTAACCATGGTGGAGTTACATTTCTTGCAGAACAGGTATAAATGATGTATCTGGTTCTTGTGGAACTCTCATTTTGGTAGTCTTGTTTCCTATCTTATGAAAGCCAGCACGCGGAAGAATTTTTGACATATTTTGCCTATAGAAAGTACATGAGTTTTCTTCTTAAAACTGTGGCCTTCTCCTAATATTGGGTGTTTGTTATCACCTTCTTTTATATATTTCAGGTGAGTCATCATCCCCCAATGAGTGCTGGACATGCTGAGAACGAACATTTTACATATGATGTGACCTCGAAATTAAAAACTAAATTTCTGGGAAACTCTCTTGATGTTTACCCTGTTGGAAGGTATACGTTACATCAAAGAATTACTTTATTATTTCATTCTATCCCTATGATTAACCAAATAAATTCTTCCCTTCTTTCATTCGCATGTTAGTTTGTAACATTCTGTCATCAGAATTGTCATTATTTCATTTTGTTGTCATTTTCTAGCCTGAAGATAATTGTGTAATCTTGGATCATTGCTTGCAGAACATGCGTAACCCTCAAGAGGGATGGCGTAGTCCTAGATTTGGTGCCACCCCCTACAAAGGTTAACAACCTGATATTTGGACGGACTTGGGTAGATTCTCCTGGGGAAATGATAATGACAAATTTGACAACTGGAGACAAAGCTGTACTATATTTTCAACCATGCGGGTGGTTTGGGTACATAACATGTCCTATCTTAGTTTTGTTTGTAAAAGTTAATTCATCAATTTCTAATGGTTTCCCCTGTTTTCTGTTTGATTTGTATCTTGAGGGTAATTTTGTTAGCCTAATTATAGGTTTGCCCTTGATTTATGATGAATAAAAATAATTGTGTTGAAGTAATATGCCATACAGGTTTCTGTCTCTAACTGACTATTTAGTTTAATGTACCAGTAATAATACCATATCATGCATGTTAGAACTAAATTATCTGCAGAAAAGGTATAAGTGAATCTATGATTTATGCATAATATGGAACTTTTAAGTCTACCGGTAATAATACCATATTATGCATATACCTTATTTGTCTCCATCTATAAATTTTATATTTTACTTTATTTTCATTGATGCAGTTGTGATATATTGCAGTGTCTTCTTATTATGAGTAGTGGAACTTTTAAGTCCCTGATCATTCTCTACATTTGTCATGATGGTTTTCAATTAAACTTATATATGATGCAGAGCTGGTCGCTATGAAGTGGATGGATATGTTTATAATGCTGCTGAGGAGCCTAAAATATTGATGACTGGGAAGTGGAATGAGTACATGAGTTATCAACCGTGTGATTTGGAAGGAGAGCCTCTTCCAAACACTGAATTGAAGGAGGTGAACTTACTATAATATTTGGAATGGCCATAACCAATTGTCTGCCTTTGGAATGTGAATTATTAGAATGGAATTTTTTCTGTCAAGAACACCTAACATGGTGCTTTCATGTAGAAGTAGTTTAATGAAGACTTTAATGAGTACTAACTTTTCATGAAATGTTCGTTTGAGAGAATGGAAAATGAAGGGGGAGGAAAGGAAAGAAAATAGAGGGTTATGTTTTCATTTGAAGTTTATTTTTTGAAGGATAGCACCCCTTTCTTCCCTCTCCTTTCCCTCTAGCCTCTCCATTTAAATAGACTATAATGCCCTCAAAACTAATGCATTGCCACTCTGTATCCTTTTTATTTTGCAGGTCTGGCATGTAGCTGATGTTCCCGAGAATGATAAATTCCAATATACTTATTTTGCACATAAGATAAACAGCTTTGACACTGCCCCCAAAAAGTTATTGGCATCAGACTCTCGTCTACGCCCAGATAGATATGCGCTTGAGATGGGTGATCTATCCAAAGCTGGTACTGAAAAGAGCAGGTCCGTTTTCCTCTCTTTCATTAGCCTTTGTCCCTCTGCCCCAAACTATATGAGAGCATTTTAGGGGTTACCCGACAATATAGTCTTTCATTCACTATGTTTTTGGAAATGATTTGTGTCAATTGTGTCCCCAAAATATGAAAAGGCCCTGAATTTTTCCAGAGAGATGCTGTGAGATTGTTTGCCTGTGTATTTATGTTGTGTATGTTGCCTTCAGCTTGGAGGAGAGGCAGCGTGCTGAAAAGAGATCTCGAGAGGCCAAAGGAGATAAATTCACACCAAGATGGTTTGATTTAACTGATGAAGTGACAGCTACTCCTTGGGGTGACTTGGAAATTTACCAATATAATGGTAAATACACTGAACATCGGACTGCTATTGACAACTCAGGCAGCAGCATTGATGATGTTGATGTTAAATCAATTGAATTCAATCCTTGGCAGTATGGTAATGTGTCCACAGAATGAAGCTGTTCCGGTTTGTTTCTGGTTTGTGGATGCTGCACTTGGTTAATCTAACTTTTTTATACATAGAAGGAATTGTTGTTTGTTGGCTTGTGTACATTGTATCTGCTGTTCAATTATCTTGATTAGTCTTAGTATTTTAGCTTTGTGGAGTTTTTTTTATTTATCTGAAAAACTCCTTTAATGCCATTACTAAATGCCTTCAGTTTAATGATGGTTTATATGTTGCTGTTTGACAAGTAAAACCGTTTTGCAAGTATTGTCTGATCATTAAAGTTTGAATAGTGTAGAACGTAATTAGCATATTAGAAATTGTAACTCTTCATGGTAGCACGTCGCCCAATTTTCATTTACAAGCGCAAAAGCAAATTCAAACCACAAACACAAGAACAGCCCAAGATAAACTGTGCTATGAAGTAGTGAAATTTGATCTCTTTGTTCATGTGATCTTTTCAGCTTGAAATGTAAGGATGATATGCCAAATTAAATTATGGGAAGGGCGACAAAAAGAAAAGAACTGTATTTATACCCGAGATCGTGTACCCACGATTTGCAAAATGCACATTGACCCTGGTAGATTTCTTGACATCAAAAGTTGAATGTGGGCGATGATGCTTCATTGTTTGTGCCTTTAAAGAAAAATATTGCTGATGGGTCTGCTACCAATCTATATAAGAAAACGTATAGCAGATTTGAGAATTAGTGCAGTGGTTGAATCTACTGTTTGCCTAATGGTGATAGATGCACTTTACTTCTAGGGACAGACAGCCCATATAATGATTAGCCATGTTATCTAAGTTGCTTGAATTGTCTCTGCAATGTATTTGTTCCCTCTACAATATCCTATGGGGAACAATACCACTTGTTGCTGACTTGATCTGGTCTTTTTAATGCTATAAATGTTGATCAGAAATTCAAAACAAGATAGAAACAAAATAGTTGATGATAAGGGGATGGAAATGAGACATCTCCAGAATCCACGGTCTTCCGTATGATCTGTCTTAACATCATGTTAATTTGAAGTTATCTCCTACGGTTCACTGTCACATTGATGATGAAATCGATACTAGTCAGTCATAGAACCAAATTTACAAGGAAAAAATCCAAATCAAACGGCTTTTAGGGCTTTTATGCACTTGCCTGCCAGGTAAGACATAGGTTAGATGGCCTTTTCTTTTTCCATCATAAGCAGCCAGTATACAGCTAGCTAGGATTAAGAATCTGCCATAAGCTAAGTTTTTTTTGTTTTTTTCTTTATCGATCATTGGGTCCAAGTAGCAGATCAATTTAATTACGATGAGTCAAAACCATGAAAAGGTTAAATAATCCATTACATCTCTCTCTAAAAATACGAATCATAAGTCATAATATTAAAATCTTGGAAGAGCAGAAATCAGTTACTGAAGCTTATTAATCAATGTTTTGGGTAACACAGTCGGAAATTGAAAGGATGACTTCTTAGATGAATAATAATAAGAAGAATTAAGCTTTGTCGTTATTTCTTGGTTTGAAACTTGCCGTAAGAATATGTGGCAACTAATTTGGTGGGTTGGAGAGGACATAATCGTGTAAAAAGGGGTTCTTAGTTACCACTTCCATTCTCAAAAGCACACACGTAAGACCCTTTAGTTTTTGCGGTTGGGTGAGATCTAAATGTTGCTTTTACGTCAAGTAAACTCCATTTATGTTACGTTTCCTTCAATCTCCTTCCATACTTAATGCCTTCCATTTTCCTCCTTCATATATATATTTCACTAATCTTAATTGCAACTAAGTAGTTAGTTCTCAACACATTAATATCATTTGGAATCAGACACTCACAAAATGTAACACACAAGCAATTGGGTCCACATCGGACATAACAGCTCCCAATTTCTATCAACCATCTTCCACCTCACCATTAATCTTTGACATTACCTATCATAAACTACAAGGATCAATTAGTTTTCTATCTGGATAACTAATGATTATTGCATTTGAATCTGAAAGCTGTGATCTATTCCATGAATAAAAAGACAAAACGGCAACACTTTTTCCAGCCTTCTTGGGCAATGATTGTTCCGTTTCCTCAAATGCTACCCATTTTCATAGGCCAGCTTATATTAAAATTAACCCAACTCCTAACCACGTTACAATGCCCAAATGAGCAAAGCAAATACCAAGCCTCTTTATTTTCTAAAACTAACTTTGTTGATAGCAACGCTAAATCCAATATCTTCTTCTTCTTTTTTTTTTTTTTTTCTAATAGGAAGCAAATCCAATAACTTTCTTATATTATAGTATAATATAAAATAGCATAAAGTTAATTTGGAATATGATATATATTGATTGCAAGGCCTGCAGTTTGGTTGAACTAACTTGCACCCACAAATGGCAGCGTTGGCTGGCTCAATTCATGACTGAACTAACTAGTTGCATATTCTAACCATTTATCGCTTGTACCAAATCAGTGGACTGCTTAAGATATTTACTCGAATTATTGTTGATTGAATGTGGATTCTTTTTTTTTTTTTTCTGTTATGTTAAAAAAATAAAAATATTATTTTTTCAGTTCTATTACTTATAAAAAAATTTAATTTTAATTATATAAAAAAAAATTATATATATTTCTCTCCATTAGAACACAAGGGAAAAGAAGATAAAAAGTCCTAGTTCATTTCATTTATTCGACGAAAGTACAAACTCAGTGACACTTCCTTCCTGTTAGCATGAACTACGTACATTCTTATTTGGCAGGCAACCATTCTACGATCTTTTTCCATTCCCCATTTTGCCCCTCAAATCACCTATTTATATGCCTAATTTTTAATTTTCCCGACGCTCTGTCCCGACTGGAATAACCGGGAGAACGATGGTAACTCAAATGTACCATTTTACTGAAGGCAACGTGTGACCCGACAGCGAATTCTTCAGGTCGTTAAAGCAAACCCAGCCATAAACGCAATGTGTGGCACTCTGTCTCTGCCCTTTTGTTGTGAGATTCCACGTGTCAATAACCAGTAAGACACCTCCCTCTCTCTCTCTCTCTCTCTCTCTCTCTCTCTCTCTCTCTCTCTAACTCCGTTAACGTTTGGCGCCGGTCCCTCCATTTCCGTTCCCTGTCTAACGTTTATTTTTCTTCTTACAACAAAATTTTCTTATTAGAGAAATATTTTTCTGCTGAAAATTTGTCCCTGTCCGTCAAATATGTCCCGCCACATCCACAATGTCCTTGTCGCAATTTCACCATTTTATTTTATCTTTTTATGTTGAAATATACCGCCTGTTCTTATATTTTGGATTTATTTAATATAACAGTAAAATAATTAATTTTATAAAATTGGATTTATATTTAAAAATATTTTAATAATTAATTATATATAATTTATTTTATATGAATGATATGTAAAAATTATTTTTAATATTAAATTATAAAAAATGATAATAAAAAAAGGGAAAAATGAAGAGTTTTGTTGTTATTATTAAAAAAATTGACAATAAAGACAAAAATAAAAATGAAGTTAATATGGATATAAATTTTATTTTTTATAATTCTAATGAAAGTAAAATTATTTTAATTAGATTTTAGTTTGATTGATATTTTCTCTTATAATTGATAATAAATTAATAAAAATTCTAAAAGTATAATCAAAGGATTCTAAAAAATATTATGATTAATTATTTGACTTATAATTAATTATTAAAAATTTTAATCACTATATCAAATAACTATTTTGTTCTTCACTTCCATATTTTCTCATGAAAAAAATTGAATATCAAAAAACATCTAGTTGAAGAATTTTAAAAGGTAGGAAATGAAATAAAAAATAATAATTTCCTTATTGAATATTTGATTCATGTATAATAAAATATATTACCATTACTTAATTTTAAGACTAAAATACACCAGATCCTATGTATTTTGTGTAATATATATATATATATATATATATATAAAAGCTCCAACCTTTAAAAAAGTACATCATATCCCCTTATATTTTAATTTGGATGTATTTTATCAACATCCATATATTTTTCATTTATAAACTAAATAAGACACCCTTGTAAGTATTATATGACTAAAAAATTTCATTTTCTTTCAAAAGTAAAAAAACAATTCATTGTTTTCAATTTTAATCAAAGTATGAAATTCTATATGAACATGTTATGGCACACACAAAGTAAAATAATAAGAAATGTCATTTTCCTCTTCAAAAATTAAAATTTTGTTTTCCTATTCAAAAAATTAAACTTAGTTATTTGATATTTTTTTTTCCATAACTTAAATTTTTGTTTTCCCTCTCCAAAAATTAAGTTTAATTCTTTGATTTTTTTAATAAAATAATGTTTATATTAATCACGTAATAGTAATATTTCATTGTGTATATAGGTAAAAAATATATATAAAAATGAATAAAGTACACATAACTTAAAAGAATAAGAAATTAGATAAATAATTTAAATATTATGAGGTTATATACATATGTCTCAAATATGGGGAGGTTAGATGAATTTTAACCTAATTTTAATAAACTTCTCCTATTTAAAACTCTTCCACCCTAAGGTTTCAAAAGATATTACTCACTAAAAACAAAAAACACGCTTATTTCTTTCCTTTTATCACTTCACAAATCCCTCGTCGCCTTAATCCAGTATCATTTATCATCATTGATTACTATTTAGCACTATTTTTCATTATTAACTATTGTCACAACCGCTATTCTCATTGAGTACTGTCCATCATTACTTTTCACAATTGACATTCATCTAATATCATTGCAACAGTTGATCACTGTCTATCGCCATCTATCACGTTTTGGTCTTAAACACGGCCTACTATATCTTTTATCATTAATTATTATATACCACTGTTAATCATTATCTTTACTATCTATTGTTGTCAATCACTATTTATTATTATCAATCACTATTTATTATTATCTATTGTTGTTAATCACTGTCTACTTTACCTATTATTATTGACTACCACTTACTACTATCTATTAACGTTGATTACTATTTATTATTGTTAATTATCATTAAATCAAATAACGTGAAAGGAATTTACAAGCAATATAATTTCATCCCCTAATTAAACTAAATTAACAAATAAAAAAGTAACAATTATTAATACCCTTTCTTATTTTTATTTAACTTTATTTTCACATATTGAACCAAATAACTTTTAATGTAAAACTCATATTTTATATTAAAAAGTATGATATTCTCACATCTACTTTAGAAAAATGAAAATAAATTTATTCAAAGACATTATATGTATCGATTGTAAAATTTATTATTAATTCATTAAGTAAATAAAAATCAATTATTAATATATGATATTTATAATAGTTTAAAATTTTTAAAAATAGACTTTTAATATTTATGTATCTTATGACAAATATATAATAAAATTAATAATTAATATTCAATTGTGAAGAATAAAAATGTGTGATATAATTTATGCATATCAGAATTTTTGGACGATAGGAGGTTTCTCACCAAGCAAGAGGAGGAGAATAAAAAACACAAGTGACTGCCGCTATAGCACGATGTCTCAATTTTCGTCTCTCCATTTATTATGCCCAAGTCTCATCTCTAAAATTAACGCCGTCATGTATTTTGGCAATCCACATGGTATGCACCACGTAACAACTCCGTCAACGTCAAGGCAAACGGAGATTCCCTCCAACGCCGTCATTTTCGACAATTCCCTCTCACGGGTCGAAAAATTTTTGAACACCAAAATGCATTGAGATAATGCTGAACAAAAAGTAACTAATAGGGACCTCTGCATTTGCCACGTAGGATATGGATGTTCAATCTTGTATCCTACGTGGCAAACAAATGTTACACCAACTCAACTCGACATGCCTATCGCGATAACTCCATCTATGCAAATAATAATATAATATATACAAAATACATCCACGAGGGAAATGACATGCATGCCCTCGTGAATCATTTTACTACTCATAAATTACTGCTACTTCCTAGATCTAATGGATCTTTATCATGAGATTAGAAGCAACCATTATAATAATTATCCTATCACGTGATGGCAACTGTATAACTCATTCCATTTTAGTTTTAGTTGCCAAATAATCTAGCTTACCAATAATTTTTTAAAATAAAACTTAACCCAGTCATATACATTTCTCCTTTTTTTTTTACTATTTACAAGATTATCTATAAATCAAAACAATTACCTCGAACGTTGACAATACTAATCTTGAAATACATTTCCATTTGGAATCTCAAAGGCAATTCAAATCCATTACAAATATAGAATTTCATTCAATTAATCCTTTAATGTCCTAAACTAAACAATTTCAAAATTTACATCTTTACCCCAGAATTATATTGCAAATTATGATCATGCCATTTGATCAAATAGATACAATCTCAATTATGAATAGTATATTAAGAAAAAAATTATTTTCCATATCATACTTGTGACAGTCCTTTTGAAATATATTTGCAGTATTGAGCATTCTATTTCTTTTTTTATTATTATTATACAGATTTTGCATTATAATGAAATTGTTAAGCTGAATTTAGATCGAATTGGCCATTTTTATCCGATTTTATGGAGTAAAAAAAAAAAAGGAGGTAGGTGTTGTAAAACAGTACTTGGATGTAATTCAGCATATAGTACAAACCAAATCCAAAGAATGTCCTAAGCTCTGCAATAAATATTTTTTTCTTAGTGACGCAACGTTTTTTGCGACAATGGGGAATCAAAGCAACCACGAGATCCAAATGAAGTACACGTGTCATCATCTAGCGCGCTTTTCACTCAAATGGGTCATCCGATTGCGTAGAACCGGTCTTAAGGTGATTTCCATTCACCTTCTATATCCGGTTGACCTTTAACAATGACCGATAGGTCCGGTGGTGAGGGGTCAATGGCATAAAGCTTTGGGGTTTAAGCCAAGGTTGGGTGGGTTTCAAAGGGTTTTGGCGATCAGAGGTAGTATATTGATTTTCTTCACAGAAAAAGTTTTACATGGGTAGCGTTTTAAATTGAGTTTTCCTGTAAAAACAAGTATGGGATAGAAAATGAGAGAAAATTTTCCGCCTTGGAAAGCTTAGTTGTTATTGTTGTTTTCTTCACTTCGAATTCTCCGACAATTCTCCGATCTCAAGTTTGCCTGAAAACTCAAAATTTGCCGAAATTACCTTTGTTTGTGTCAGAGATTTTATCTTCGAACAACAATCTGTGTTAAGAGGTGAGTTTTGTTTCATTAACATACGGAAAATTTCGCCTTTTCACTGTCAGGTTTATCCTTAGGACTAGGATGACGTTTTCTGTAACAGTGCGTTTGATTCCTACCTGCAAAAAAAATTGGATCTTGACGTATAATCTTATCTCAGGACAGTTTCATCTTTCATGCTCTCGACCTTCAAAGTGTCAGTTTTGACAAGCCCTTCAAATAGATATATAATTTTTTTTTTCAGGGAGTCGCTTTTATGTTTCCTTTTCCATTTCTGAGTTTTCCTCTTCCCAGTGGTTTTCATTTCCTGGTGATTTGGTTTTTCCTCCAGACTTGGAGCTGTTGGGTTTCGATCTTCGTTTTCTGGGTAATTTTATCGTTCATTTTCTGGTTGGTGAAATTTTTTAACGTAATTCTCCTGAATTATGAGAAGTCTATGGAGATTCGACTCTCTTTTACTTAAAAAAGTTTACTTTGGCTTTACAGAGTGATTATTTTCTCAGATAGATCTTCGTTAGAGATTTTAGATCTCTTCTGTTAATCCCGGTTTCAATTATGCTTAGGTCTCTTCGTATAACGGTTTTGGAATCTAGATTAGTTTTTGAATCCATTTCCTTTATCCTCTGTAAAATGTCTGTATTGTTCTACTTTGGTGTCTCATCTTTTTTTTTCCCTTTCTCTTCCCTGCTGACGTCTGAAATTTTCATAAACTGTTCTGTTTGGGGTTTGTATTTGCGTACTATTTCTTACTCTTAGCGGAAAAGCTTTGTTAAATTATCCAGGCTTGTTCATCTTGTTTTGTTTTCATAGTTTGTTTCAGCTGTTTTAGTATCGTATTATATATGATATTTGTGCTTTCGAGGTTTTTATTTTGGTAAGATAAATATTATATATATTTTCTGAACTGTCTTCAGAATTAAAGTGCATAGATAAATATAAATATAACCTGCTTGGGCGATGTTGAGTTTCGCCTAGTTTTTAAGTTTCTCTCCCAGGCTTTTTCTTGCGGAGTCTGGGGAAAGAAATGAAATTTCTTGTCTCTCTCTCTGATTTCTGCTTGATCGTGCAACACGTGATTTATTTCCATAGGGCATTGTAACGCACCTGTATGATTGTTTACATCAACACGCTATGATGCATCTGAGCTGTAACTTATGATTGTTTGCTGTCAGGTTTTCAATTCAGCTTTGTGAGTTTAAACAACGAGTGGAGTGCAGGTTTTCCTACATGATGCATCTTGGATTGCTACTCTTTTGTGTATGATTTGTTCATCTTGGCATGGTTCCTGAGATATGGTGTTGCAGAAGAGGCTAGAATACGGATTTAATGGCTATCAAATTCCAGCCACACCTCGAGCTACCCGATCAGCTAGGGTATGTATCTTATGCCGCACATTTGATGTTGACTGTTTCTATTATTTATTTACTTATGGATTTTATAATTCTAATACACGAGTGATTATTTTTTAAATTTTCCAGAGGAGGAGTAAATTTCGAACTAGACTGGAAGACAACCGATTGTGTGCATTTGACTTATTGGCCACCGTAGCTGGCAAATTATTGCAAGAGAAAGATACTTCAACCGCTTCTAGTAATACACCAACAGAAAAGTATCCATCTGGATTTGTTAAAGAAGAGTGCCAGGATAAAAATAAACCACTGAAACCCGAGCTTTCTGATGAAGGAAGTTGTGAGCGAAGACATTCTTCTGATCTTTCTTCTCAATCATTTGATCAAAATTATACTTTGAAAGAATTTTCACATCTTGAAAATGGTGGCCATTCAGGCTTTGCTTCTGGATTAACAAGTTCTAGTTGCTCAGAGAGGTTTGCTAATGAGAAATTAGTGAATGACAAAAACCATAATGAAATAGAAAATTTCCCTTGCAAGATTGGATTAGGTGCAACTGTGTGTGGGGAGTTTAGTGGTTGTAAGTTAGATGGTGATATAAGTAAGGTGAAGTATGAGCTTCATAAGATTGGAAAGGTGCCCACTGGCACTGGGGCTGAAATGTGCAGTTTTGAGGGCCCATCAGATGAGAAACCTCATGCATTGATCAGTTCAGATGGTAATGGCAGGTTCTCTGGGTATGATGACAACATTTCTTGTAGTTCATTGTCCCTGGGTTGTGACAATGTACCAGTAGTTAGTAGAGATGATGATGAAAAATTTTCTGTTTTTACTCGCCCTAGTACCACAACAAAGTCTTTTAGGCCAATGCCCCATATTGGTGACCGAAGAATAAGGAAAATAATTGCTTCAAAATATTGGAGAGCTGGACCTCAATCAAAGGTCGATACACTTTCTAACAATGGTGAGCAGATGATCCTGTTTTAGATTTACTTGTTCTCCCATTTCCTTGCTGCTCATGTTTCTTTTATTCATTCACTAATCAGTTTCTTCAATTGGAAACATTTTCATATAGATGGGAATTTCATGCCAATTTACCCCAATAGGAAGAACTTCTACAAACGCCAAAGGTCACAGATGAATATTCCTTTCAAAAAGAGGAAGCTTTTCGATCATAACTCTGTTTCAAATCCTGACAGATGCAAGAGAATTGATGGCATTTGTTGTTCACCTGAGAAGAGCATTAATCAAGACACTTCTGGTTTATCTCCTAGGATGCATAGAGGTTTTCTTTTTTTTTTTAACTAAATTTATTCATTTTCATTGCCCTCTGAAGTCTGAATCTTGTGGACCCTGGTATCTTTTGCTAATTAATCTTAAATTTTCATGCAACCCCTGGAATGTCATCCTTTGAAGCACGTCAACACACTGCTTTGCAATCTGGAGATTCTCATGGTATGAGGATATTGAGTCATTCTTGCGTACTCTTTGACTTGAATGATGTCTTCAAAGGGTTTCTTACATGAAGATGTTTTTATTTTATTCAGTGAAGCTTAGGATCAAGTCTTTTAGAGTCCCAGAGCTCTTTATTGAGATTCCCGAAACTGCAACCATTGGGAATTTGAAGGTGTAATAGACTTCTATCCTGCTATTGTCTTATATCACCCTCTAGCGTCTTTCATTATTTGATTCTGGTGGATGGCAATTAAGGACTTGCTCCTATTGTGTGTATGCTACTATATAAATTGCGTGGATATCGTTTCTATATTGGTTGCCAAGGAAGGATCTTGTAGAATATTATACAATATCCTAGGGAAAATACATGAGTGGCATCAGTAATTCAGTATTGCATATTGGATAAAGTGTTTTACAACTCTGACAATGTCTAATTGTTCTACAGAGGACAGTAATGGAAGCAGTGACTGCTATTCTTGGGGGTGGATTACGTGTTGGTGTAATTCTCCAAGGGAAGAAAGTTAGGGATGACAATAGAACCCTACTTCAAACAGGAATTTCTCATGATAACCAACTAGATGCTTTGGGTTTTACCTTGGAGCCTAATTCTTCCCAAAGCTTCCCACCCGTATGTCCTGCTGATTCTACTCATGTACCTTGTGCTGACATGCTTCAGCCCCTAACTAGGTAATGTACAATTTCCAAATGAAGTTATGGGTATATGTAGTAGGCATGATGCTTGGAAGTGGGGTGGGGTCATCCGAAAAATCTTCCATATATTAGGAATGAAAGGTACTGCACAACTTCCAAATGATATTATGCCTCTGCCCGTTTCTGCTACGGCATTTTTGTTGATACTGCAGAATGCCCAATACATGTTATGTGTTGCATAGAATATCTCTATCTTCAAGTTCAGCATCGATTCAACCCCTATCTTCTGTCGGTTAAATTTTCAGGTATCCTTCTAGTCCAGTTGTAAATCATCAGAGGATTCAAGGCAGTGCAGACATGTTACCTGAGCATCAAGGAACTAATTTAGGTAACTTTGTAGAGAGTGATCATGATTCAGCACCTTCACCACCCAACACATTAGTCAACAAAGCTATGACAGATTCCAATGCACTAGTTCCTGTTCCTGAAATGGGCGTGGAGGCATTGGCTGTGGTACCTGTGCACCAGAAGTCCAAACAATCAGAGATGGCGCAGCGTCGAATCCGTAGACCTTTCTCTGTTGCTGAAGTGGAAGCACTAGTTCAAGCTGTTGAGAAACTGGGAACTGGAAGGTAAGCGCTTAAATGGTCCTTTTGACCTGATAGAGATAGTACTTAGTCTGGTTGTGTGGCCTATTCTCTACCAATTTGCAAGTAGGAGGGTCTAGAGATTTGCTCTTGTATAACTGTCCATGCTGTACTATTTTGTGTGGGGAATTTCTGATACTTTCTTCATTTTCTATTTTTGGCGAGTAATGCATTCTTCATTGACTAACCCTTTTTCTTCTTCATTTTTATTCTTTTTTTGAATTAAAATTTGCAGGTGGCGTGATGTTAAACTCCATGCTTTTGATAGTGCAAAGCATCGGACTTATGTTGACTTGAAGGTAAAATCCTCTGTGAGCCTTATACCAAGTAACTACAATATTTCACTGTTTTTGTTGGTCCCAAATAAGATCATGTTTTGCCCAGATAGACTGTGAAAGAGAACATGGATGTTACTCTCTGGTTTTTAATTGAAAATACTTGACTTGTTTCTTGTGTCAAGGCATAGTTGCCTAGCTCCTCAAAGAATCTCCTAATATCAACCTGACACGGTTTTTCTTGAGTAGATTTTCATCATTGTAGTGTAGTTTTGAGCTAATATGGCTTGTATAGGTAGTTGGATCTTAGTAGAGTCTCATCGTAGTTTCCTTGCTTGACACACATAGTATAGTTAGCATGTGATTTGTGTTTGGCGATAAGGTTAGTTTTTATTGGATATGTGCAGGATAAATGGAAGACACTGGTGCATACGGCAAGAATATCCCCTCAGCAAAGGAGAGGAGAGCCAGTGCCCCAAGAACTTTTGGACAGAGTCCTAACTGCCCATGCTTACTGGTCCCAGCAGCAGCAGCAGACCAAGCAACAACAGCTGAAGCAGCCTTGTCTTCTTTAGCAAAGAAAGAAAGCTGGCAATGGCATATCACATGGCTGCTTGCTTAGGTTTCTGACTTTTGTTGATTCTCATTTTTTGTATCTATTTATGAACAAGTCTGTGTTTATTCCATTCTGTAAAAGGTGATGATGATGAAAAGTAAGAAAGAAGGGAATTTTCTCTTTTTGCTCTCGCCGCGGAACCGGGTACCTGGGTTTCTACATGCGAAGGGGCAACTACTTTGTAAATGGTTCATGCAATAAAGAGCTGGCTAACGTAGTTCTTTTTATGTCAACTTGTTCAATCCTCTTTTGTTATGTAAAACTGTTTGGCATATAATTTTGTATGTTTTTTTCACTGTTTCATCCATTGTAGTCCTATGTTACACCTAAATACTAAAGATAGATACTGAGGAACGATGTTGTCTGACACCAGTGTTAGGTGTGCCCTTCGAGAGGCACGTGTTCGCACGCGTTGTTGAAAATCGGATAACGTTACCTCTAGTTTTTTTTTTTCGTGGAATATTTTTAGTATAATAATAAACTGAGAAATAATTTTAATAATGGAATCTTTGGTGCCTGATCCAAAACAACGATAACTGTCGGCTCTCTCTCTCCTTTTTATATAAGAAGATGATTTATCAGAGCTTAACATCCGTTATCACATGCATGTGCAAAAGCAAGAATCCAAGTGGCTTCTCAATGTCTACAAAATGTAATATAAGATAGATAAGTTGTTTTTACAAGTTGAAATAATTTAAATCCTTAGTTAAAATACAAATATGAAAAGATGAGACGGAAACTGAAACAGTGTACTTTAAAAAAATTCATCAGTAATTCAATATAAGAATAATTATTATATCCACTATCCATATATATCTTTTTTTCAAATTTGAGGAATCTAAAATTCTAAATTCTATTAATTTACAAGAGAGTAAACTTTTAAATCCCATTAAATTATGGGAGGATCTGGATAAATAAGAAGGGGTCAGAAAATTTCTTAAAAAATGTAACTTTTTAAAAAAATAAAATATATATATTATTTGATTGATTATTAATTAAAAAAAAAGAAACAATTGTATTTTTCACAGGACATGATAAATTATTTAATCAATCATTTAGATAAATTTTACTTTATGTATTTTTAATGAAATAAAAATAAAAATTTATCTTTATAAAATTTAAATAATAAAATAAGTATCCATTTAAAAATTTATTTAGTATCGTGATAGAAAAATATAATTTTTTTAAAGATATTTTAATAATATTTTCTAAAAAATTTATAACATTACATAAGAATTTGCTTATTAAAAAGTATTTCTTCTTTAATATTAATTAAATAATTTTCAGCATCTTTCACAAAATTTACATAAAAATTTATTTTTTAGCAAATGATCCTTCTCACGACAAATTATTATTTTTCTTCCTAAATACAAGAGAATAAATGCACCAGGGTTGATAATGGAAATGACGGGACATGTCCATGTTAGGACCTACTTGAGAACAGGGATCTTAATTAAGAGAGAAGAATATGCCCCCAAGTAAGTAAGTTGGAATCATGAAAAATCTCATTTCCATTTATTTATATTAAAAATAGATAGATGGCGAGTGGAATTGTTGACACGCCATCGATAGACCGTTCATTTATTGTATTTGGAGTGAATTGTGGTTCACAATATAATACTCCCAACTAATTTGTGTCCATTCCTCCTTCATGTCAAACTATCGTTAGAATCGCCATTTTATAATATAAAATTCGCGGATCACACTAAGGTATGATGTAATGAAAATCTTATTATTTTTGAAAATTCACTTTTTATTTATTTGAATTTAAATTTAAAATATCACTATTTTCGAGAGAGAGAAAGGAAAGAAGGATGAAGAAAATAATAAAAAGGATTTTATAAAAATGAAATGGGCTTTTTTTCATTGGACTCAGAAATGGGCCTCTCTATGGCTTTCCCTGGATAGAACTCAAAAGTCAATATGTTGTTGGCCCCAGCAAGTCCAGCCCCTCTATCTCTATCTTCGTTTTTACCCAAATTCGAAATTCATCAATTTCGGCTTAGGTGAAATTTCTTTTTAAAAAAATATATATATATATTATTGATGCAGTATTAGAATATTCTTGACCGAAACAAATATTCTGAAATGAATGCGGTGACTGTATATGCTAATAAAAAAGTGAAAAAGTCAAATTGACGATGTTGACATTTCTGTCCAATTAGGTTCTTGGACTTCGCCGCCAGCAGGTTTTTATGTTTTATATTTTACTTTCCTTAATTATTCATGTAATAAAGGAATAAAGGTTGTGGCATCATACTTTTGAATAAAAAAATAGTGATTATTTAAGTAAGAGCCGCCTCGTGCTAATATCAAATTACAAGCAAAACAACAACATATATTATTTGGCCTTTTCCAATATACTATTCTTTGTTTAAAAGCATTGAAATTTCTCACAATTCAAAATTCAAACTCTTCAACTGAAACAGAAAGAGCCAATTGTTGCCATCATTCATGTATGTGGCAGGTAAAGGTAAATATCTATTTGTCTAAGGCAAATCATTGATATAAAGATAAGGAACTCTGGTTTTATGAGTTCACATTCAGAGTCAAACCAAGTTGCTGTTTCTGAACCGAGCAAGAGCGGAAATTAAGGGTAGTCAAAGTATATTTCTAGTAATTATTATATGTTTTTATTTAATAAATAAAGACTTATTAGTAATTTTATTATCTAAGATTTGTACACATTAAAATTTTAATTTTTTAATTTCAAGACATCAAAAACTATAAAAAAAAGTGACAAGTAACATTCATTTATTGGATAGAATAAATAGTGTGGGTTGGTGATTAATGAAAGAAAACTGAAGTGTTGTAATAAGCTGAAATGATGAATATGTTGTCAGTATTTAGCAAAACCGCGGCTTATCATTGTGTTCTATGATTGTATTCACTCTAAACATATGCATAGTTTGAATTCAACTAAATCACTTTTCAACGATATAATTGAAATCCAACTCAAAAGAAAAGTGCTTTTATATGGGACAAAAGTAGGGCAAAGAAAAAGTGCAGAGATATGGCGTTTTTTCCTTATCTGCATGAAAAAGGAAAATGAATAGGGAAACAACTTCGAAAAAAAAGTGCGCGTGGGACCATATAAATTTTTGTCCCCATATATGGAAAGAAAATGGTTTGTCTACATAAATCGATTTCTACTATTATCATCATGCCACGTTTGTGATTTTATTAGAATTAACCCATCAAGAATATATTTGTAGTTTTATATTTTTATCAAATAAAAAAACTTTATACCCTTGATATTAGTTATTTTCTCGAGTTTTTTCTATACTAATAAATATAATTAATTATACATAAGACGTTAATATTTGGTATTTAATTGTTGAGAATCCATTCTTATTTTATGATATATAGAGAAAAAAATCACTTCATAATATTAAATTATTAAAAAGAATAATAAGATATAGTTAATTAAAATTGTTGAAAAAAAAAGAATTTATTTATGCTATATTTGATTAGAAGGAATGAAAGAAAATAATCATTCTATGATTATGTTTGATATATTTAGGAATAGAACATGGCATTCCATTGTATATATAATTGTGTTTGATACAACAAAATATTGTAAAAATAAAATGAAAAAATGCAATCAATTATAATAATATTTTTACAATAAAAAATAATAAAATATCTATTTAAAAGTAATAAAAAAATCCAAGGTTTAAATCCCTTAAGTTATAGCAAGCATATGTAAGTTAAATAAGTGATACTATAATGCTAACAAAATAATAATTATAACATAAAAGTTAAATAATTAATTCACATTTTTTTAGATATTCATTATACTAATTGTCAAAAATTTCTAATATTTATTGGTAGTATGACATTATTTTATTTTTTCAAGTATGATATACTTCTTTTAATAATTTGATACTACTTATATATCAATATATTATAATTTATTGATTTTCATTTTATATTAAATAATTTTGTATAATAAATCATATTTAAATAATATAAAATATCTTATTTTAAATTTTAAATACAATTATCAAAATATTTTTATAGTAAAAGTATTGAAAATATAATATTATTTTATTATTTATTAATATATAAGTAATTTTAAAATATACAAAAAAAATATAAGGGACAATGTTGTAAAAAAAATTCAATATATAAATGATGGCCCACTCCATTATTTTTGTGATAGAAACTAGATTTTATCATTTGATGCAATGATCATTTTTTAATGAACGGGTATTTCTATTCCATAATACCTACCAAGCAAGCTCTTTATCTATTCACATTTCATTCTATCTAACTTGCATGTTTGTATTTTTGTTTTCTTGGTTTTTAAAATATTTTTATAAAATAAATTTTAACAACAATTTAAAAAAATAAAATAGAATGTGTTTGATAAATATATTCTCAAAAACAGTTTTAATTATAAAAATGCCATTAATAAGAAGTATTTCTTCTTATTTTTGAGTTGTTTTGAAAATAGAAAAATAAAAATATCTCAAAATTATTTTTTATTTTAAAACATATATTTCAAGTTACAATTTTTAAAAACTGATTACAAAGATAGTTATCCAAACAAATTTGTTTATTTTTAAAAATATAAAAAAAAACATTTTTTTAAATAATCACCAAACATATCCTTAATTTATGTACAAATTTTAATATTTTTCTCTCTAATTTATATTAAGTTACTCATATTAACTTTTAGTTTAATTAAAATTATTAGACAACAATTTATTGTTAAAAGAATTTAAAGGTGCAACCAATCATTTTTAAAAAGGCCTAAAATCAATCATTAAATTTGTAGTTGTTGTATTAAACAAGTACCCTATATTTCAATTCCAACAAAACTTAAGGAAAAAAAATTATATTTCATGAGTCTTTGGTATACTTGTATTTACACTATTAATATAACACTTTCATGTGTCCTATATTTTTCTATAATCATATCTCATTAAATTTACAAAATCACATGAAAGTATGTAATAGAGTTTCAGATACTATATATCAATATCATACTATTAAAAGAGGATTTTTTGGATGGTGTTTTTTTGGACAATCTCATACGTGTTAGCGTTATAGCAGCTGTTTTCCCGCCCAGTAAAAATGCTGCGTATTGGTCATTAACCCATATGTTGCTCTATACCAAAAAGTTATTTTCCTTCTCATCGCGAACGTTGCGTTTTACTGTCCTAGCCAACATGGCGGTGTACCATTTATTTTTCTTCCTGTTTGCTTTTCCCGTAATCACAGTTGTCAGTGTAGGCTAGCTATTGTAAGTACTTAAATAATGATGGCTGCATTAAATGGATGCTGATGACTTCCCAAACACTTGCATTTTTCTCCTACTATGTTTTG
>JANHAO010007246.1:0-20395 GCA_026873985.1 Saraca asoca
AAGATAGACAAAAACTACAAGTTAATGACTAATTAAGAGTTAAAATCAGGTATTTTTATAGGTACATTTTCTACTTATCACTATGCATGGTTGAATCATGAATACAAGATGCTCAAAGAATGCAACAAAGAAGATGTGTTAATAAATTGGTACGAATATAGGAAAAATGAGCAAAAATTCAAACATGATAGGCTATTGAATTTTTTCCCTAAAAATAAAGCAGATTGTTTATAAATTCTAAACACAGTTGTATTCTTGATCCTTCTTTGGTTGTACCTCATTTACATTTATGACTTTACACTTGAGAATTCAAATAAAGAGAAATTACATTAAATCTTATTAAGCCATTGTATCATTTTTAGAAATAACCTTCCATATCCTAAGTATATTGAAAATAAAGAGATCAAGGATAGGAATGTTCTTTCAGATGTTATAAAAGGTAACAAATGTGTTTAGACTTACCTCAATTAGTGTACATGTTGATTTTTACCTATAACACCTAATGGCTAAAGGTTCCCAAATTATTCTTACTATCACCATTACAAGGTTGTAAGACCCCCCATCCTCACCCATAAAATGGAAATCGTTCAATTTGAGTGGAGGTATTTCACTAGCCTATATGAAAATTGACGGTCTCATGAAAGCATTGCTACTTTGCCCCTAACTAATCTTGTAAGGTTTTTAAGAGCCTAAGTTTAGGGCTCATATGTGTGAGTGGTCATGCACAGTATGTGATAAAGGACCTACAAACTAAACCATGATATGACAAATCACCCCAAATAAAAATACATGTAAAAAGTTATAAAAAAAAAGAAATATTAACAAACAGATGAATAATGATGAGCCCAAAGGAGAACTTTGAAAGATAGTAAACAAAACATAATGGGTAAACCCTGATTCGTCCCCGATGAAGTCACCAAGTTGTTGTAATGCCCCCAACGGCAACGAGTGATACAAATGGGCAAACCCCACATGTAAATTAATGAGGTTATAGCATAAGATGAAAGACATGAAATACAAAATGTGCACAAATTTAAGCAATTAAAAGGAGTCACCACCAATAATTTTTAATGAAATGATTAGAACACCAAAATAAGTTCTACATAATTTAGAGTTCAAGTTTGAGGGTTAATTATGTGTAAGGAAGGTATTAGCAACCTATAGTGTTTGTCTATAAAACAATTACCTGTTTATCCTAATGTTATATTTCATTTGAAACTGATTGGTTTGTTATATAATTTGTTTATTTACCATTTTTTTAACAAAAAATATTTTATTTATTTATATCCCATCTTATTTTATAAAATATAAAAAAATAATATATGACTTAAATAAGTATGAATGAATAAAGAAATCATTGATTTTTGGGGCTTGCTAATACGTTTACAATAATGACTATTAAGAGTTATTAAAAAATTATTTTCATAAAATTTCCATTTTGAAATTAAGAAAAATTATGATGTGAGGAAAATTCATTTCTTTCTTTGAAAGGTGTACTACATAATTAATGTAGAATTAATATTAACATTTCCAATTTTGTTTAGCTTTAGTTTTTTTTTTAAGGAAAGGTTACTTGAAACAAATTAAATAATTCAATATATATTAGTGCCAAATTCTTCCAAATTCATGCTTGAATTCAGAAAAAATAAATGTCTCGAGAATATTGATTTTAAAAGATTTTTTTTGAAAGATTGCATAAATTTCATTCATTTGACGTGTTGTATTAATTTAATTATTGCATCAAATTTGTCCAACTTCATGGCTAAATTTGAACAAGGGAAAATGCTTTAAGAATATTGAAAATTGTATTTATTGCACTTACAAGCGGATTTTCCAACTTTTATTCGTTTTTGGCAAAAATTAATTATATTAAGATGAAAAAACATACATGTGAAAATGTAATAAACTGACATATTTTAAAATATAGTATAATTTATAAATAAAATCTAAGAATGTATATAATGATTTCATGTATAATAATATTGAGATTTCTCTTTGAAGTTTTATCGGCCTAACCAATTTAACTACGAAAATACCCATCACCTCAAAAGTGCTAAAAAGGGATTGATTTTTCTGTCTATTTTTAGTTTATTCTGTCATAGAATATTATACATGAAAATATTAATAAACATTTAACATGCAATGAAGTGATCTTTTTATAACAATAAATATATAAACAAAATAATATCATAAGAAAAAAAGCAAAAACGTAAACATGTGATCAATGTACATAAAAACAAAACCAAATAAACTCTACACTCTATGCTTTTGTCTCTCAGTTTCAACAAATGGCTGGAGAGTAAAATAATACCAAATAAATAAGGTAAAACAAAAAGTAGTAAAAGTTTAAAACAATAGACTAAATAATAGAATAAAAACAAAAAGGCATGGGACCACAGATTGAAATAGACAAAAGTTAAAGCAATAAAGAAAGAGATTAAAAACAAATAAAGAGAAAAGCTAAAATAATAAAGAAAGAAATTAAAAATGAAAGAATGGGATGGTATCATTACTTCTTCAAAAGACATTAATCCATATTGGTCTCTGCCTCACACACACTATGAGATTTCTTAAATCTTCGTCTTCTTTTTTTTTTTCTTTACAACAAACCAATCATTGAAATATTAAGAATTATCAAATGTTTGAGATTAAAGATTTGAGTTTGTACTTGGAGTTTGAAATTGAAACCTTGATTTCTAACTTTCTCTTTTCTTTTCTCAGACCTATATACTCTCTTTTCATCAGCTTGTTCTTGTCTTTTTGTGGCTTGCCCTTTTTCTATTTTTGCTATTTCTATTCTTTCTAATATGTAATCATATAAATAGCAAAAAAATTAAATAAAAAAATGTTGTGGGTTTGTGTACATATAAGATGAGGGAGGATGAGAGAGATATACCAATACTTCAAATTTTTAGGGAAGTTAGGGATTTGATATTGACTAGTTTGTTGTTGGTGCTTTGTAATTTGTTTCAGGCCTGATTTGAGTATTATTTACAAACTCATATCTTTGAAGAAGAAGTTTTTTTTTTCTCTTTATTTTTTGTCTAATCCCCATTTGGAAAAGGCTTTAAATTATTCAACAAAAGGATTATGTCTATTTTTGTTTAGTTTTGATATGATTCTCACTTAGTTCTAGATTCATCATCCTAAAGTTTGCAATTGTGTGGCTCCGCGGTGAAAGTGCATTTCTTAAGAGGCAAAGAGAGACAAAGGTGCTGTGTGTTTCATAGTAGCAAAGTGACAGTGTATGTTTTGATTTTCAAAATTTTTTTTTCTTTTTTTTTTAAAACAATTTAGATAGAAACTTTTTGTATTGTTTATTTATTTTTGTATAATGAAAACACATATGAATAATATACTTAGTGCTTTTGTATTTTATTTTAACATAATTAAAAACAACAACTCTATTTTTTTTTCTTACTTTAAAATTTATGTAATTTTCGCTCTCATCAACATGATAAAATAAAGAAAAAATGATTTTTCATATATGTCTTCAAATTTTTA
Organism: Saraca asoca; assembly: GCA_026873985.1. NCBI lineage: Eukaryota > Viridiplantae > Streptophyta > Magnoliopsida > Fabales > Fabaceae > Saraca > Saraca asoca. The sequence continues at coordinate 3,505 of JANHAO010007246.1, forward strand.
GGTAATATGTTCATAAAACATGTAAATCCTAGATAAAATTGGGTGTCTACACCCTACCATCCAAATACAGCATAAAAAGGCTAATGCCCACGAAGTAAAGTAAAGTGAGAGGAAGTGAAAGCACTTGTGAGTGAGATAGCGGCAGAGACAAAACTCAGAAGTCAGTGAATACACCAAAGTATATAATTAAAAAGTATAATTCTACTGTGCTAAGGTTAAACCTAATGCATACAATGCTTTAAGCTATGTGACAATATTTTATTAAATATTAACTTTAAAAAATAATCTCAGCCGTCCATTTATTTTAACTCACAACCTGTTTAACTTGTAAACTAATCTTCTTTTTTCAAATTTTATGTGTAATTTTATAGTGTTAGGAGTTAAAACTAAAGCATACAATACTTTATGGTATGTGATAGCATCTTATTAAACATTAATTTTAGAAATAATTTTAACCATCTATTTATTTTAACTAATGACAATTTATTTAACCTGTAAATTAATTATATTTTTTTAAAATTTTATAATTAACTGCAAAATTAATTTGAATTTTTTTTAAAAAAAATAGATGGAATCAATATATGAAATTTCAATTTCTAGAAAAAATGTGCAACTAAAAAATGTATTTCATCTACCAATAAAAAAGAGTTAAACTCCCAACAAATACCTAAAACTACAATTTAAAAACATCATCACCTCCAAACGTCTCATAAAAATCCTACATTTATTTATAATATACATTATCAAAGATTTCTTTTTTCTTTGTACAATTCCCATCAAATTACTAAAAATGATATTCAGTTTTTAAAACATTAATTTATCATTGTTGCTCAATTTTTGTGTTTTTCTCATATGGTGAGTTTGTGGGATGGTGGTTATTTCATATGAACTAAAAATTTGGATATTGTAGACAATGGTAACAACTTTTTTCCTTTCCATTTTTTTTCTAAAAAATAAGATGTCAATTTTGTAATTTTAAAAATATTAGATATTTAATTATAAATTAGTAATAACTTATTACAACCTGTAAATTATACAAGTTTCATCATTTTGTTAGACATAAACGCTCATAGTATTAATATATAACTTATTACAACCTGTAAATTATATCAAATTATTTTAGTTAATATATACATTTGAGTTATAATATATATCAAATTGTAATCGTTGTAATTTTAAAATATATATATATATATATATATATATTTACATTTTATAATTGTTCCTTAGGTGATTTTATATTTTGAAATCATTAGACAATGAATTTATTATCAACACTGTTAAATATATCTTTCTAAATATATGCAATGAGAAGTTATTCATCTAAACATCTCCCATTTAATTACATAAATCAATTCTTCATAATCTTTATTATAGAAAATGCTCGTTCTACATTTGTTGTAATTATAGGTAAAATTAAGGTTAAGCAGTCATTATGTCTTCTAGATGTTTATTTGAAAAAAACATGGAAGCCCACACAATTAATTCTATTCAATTCCATTATTTTTAATGAATTTATTATATTATTTTAATAATTTTTCAATGGTTATAAAATGATGTTAGGAGTTAAAAAAGATATAATCAAATCAAATAAAAAATAGTGAAACTTCGTGACTTATGACTAATTTTGAACTTCAATACAATAGTTAACAAAAATCATTAGCCTGTGTTTCATTATTTCAATGAAGGTAATTTGAAAATTAGTAGGGTATTATAGATAAGATCCATAATACTTAGGGGTGCTAAACGAATCGGTTCATGCGGAGCGGGCTTAGTCCACGCGGATGTGGGCCTAAACAGACTTGATCCATTTAGGCCTGCATTTAAATGGATCAACTATTGCCTGGTTCAGTTCACAAAAAAATACAGATCGGTCCGCGGGCTTAAGGCTAATTAAATACTAAATTAGTCGGTCCGCACGAATCCGCATTGGTTTGCATAAATGCGGGCCTAAATGGGCTTGGATCGTTTAGGCCCGTATTTCAAGCCTGTTTAGGCCTGCATTTAAATGGACCAATTATTGCCTGGTTCAGTCCATAAAAAAATACTGACTGATTTGATAGGCCCGCTGACTTTTGGTCCGTTTAGCACCCCTAATAATAGTACAAGAGATTTTAGAAAAGTTAATGAAAACACATATCCACCCTAAAATAAATATAGAGGGTGTTGGTAAATAATTTTTTTAATTAGTGTTTAGTTAATTTGAATGATTTTAGCGGATTAATCAGATCAATATACTATTTTTAATGTTTAGTAAATGACTATTGGATTCAATCGATTGGTCCTCAAAAAGCTAATTTCAAAAAGTTGGGAAATCTAGTGTTTTCAATTAGTTAATTTACATGCAAAAAGACATTAGTACCCATGAATTATAACTATTTGTTTACTAAAAGAAAATATAATAAATAATATATTATAATTATTTATTTCTTAAAATAAAATAAATATAATAAATTCTAATTATTTATTTTTTAAAATTTAATCAATAATAAATTACAATGATATATTTTGTAGATGAAAATTTAATCTGGTAAATAATATATTAAAGGGGCAAAAATGTAAATTATCCCTTTAACTTTGAGGCAGTTGGATTTTACTCAGTCAATTATGAGAACTTGGAATTGACACCCTGCAACTATGAATAACTTGAAAATAACACTTACCATTCATTTGGGACATGAAAACTATCCATCATGTGCATCTCATGTGACCTATTTTACATGTGCAATTTTGCCATTGATAGCCCTTGAAACAAATACCATGTCAGATTTTACTTTATCCATGTCATTTAAAAAACAGCCAACTTAGCAATCATTTGGTTTCCTCTTATTATTTACTTGAAATAAATTTCACCTCACATCTTAATAATTCCTTTCCCTCTTATTATTTACCTTAAATAAAATTTCCCTCCAAACCAATTTTTTCCATTTAATCTCCTTATTTCTGCATCTATGTTGTCTGCATTTCTTCATTCCAGATCAGGAATTGGAAAGGCTAAGGAGGACAGTGGTACATAGTGACTAAAAGTAGCAACTCCCAAATTACATTATTGATGGAAGTGTGAAATGGCTATCAGTAAGTTAGAAAAAAAAAATTTTTTGTTGTAATTTTCAGTTAATTTTTGGATGATTTTGAACCCTAAGATAAATGGATTTGATTGGTGATTTAATTCATGTATTATGTTTTCATTTTTTTCTACTAGTTTTTTTTTACATTGAGTTGATTTATTTTTTTGCATTTATGAGGTGATTTATTTAGTTTTTTGTTTAAGCTATATTATTTAGTTATGAGGTGAATTATTTCCTATTTGTGCTTATTAGTTTAGTTTCTATTTGAGTTGATGTGAAAACATTTATTCTTAAACAGATTATAGAGTTCTATTATGTAGATGTGGAGATACATTATGAGGGTATGTTGAAAATGATCCAAAGGTTAAATATGTGTGGTAATCTTATTTACTGATATAGATGGGACACTGATTGTATGAGCATGATAAAGTTGTTAAGGAGGCTAAGGTATTAGATTACAAAGATGTGTAACTATTAAAAGTTTCCTAAGGAACCATTTGATATTAGGATGACAAGAATGTTAAATGATGATAATGCTAAGCCACTAGTTAAAAGAATGACAGCTGAGGGTCAGAAAACAGTGAGGTTTATTTTCGAATATGGTGAGAGTGATACATGTAGTGAGATTAATATGTTTGGACCCATGCCAATAAATGAAATAACTCTAGTTGCAACACAAAATGATGTAAATGAGGTAGAATTTAGAAGCCTTAAATTTGTGGCAACTTAACCATAGAGGATTAAGGTGTCTACTAGATAAGCTTAACTAGAGGCCTATTCTGAAAATCCTAAAGCAGAGACCTTTAATAGAGAAGCTAAACCTTAACCAGAGGCCTATATTAGACAAACTAAAGCTTAACCCCATGTGGCCACTGTAGCCATTGAGCTAGAGTTTTGTGATGAACAAGCTACAATGAAGACCTTGACTATAAGCAAGGTAAGGAAAGTAATGACTTTAAATATTTAGGATTTGAAGATAGCTCAGATGAGAAAGATAATGATTTGTTTGAGGAAGATGCTAATCTAAATCTTTTGAGGGATGTCAATAAATGGATGTATGGGCTAAGATAACATCCAAGGAATGTTGTCACTCAACCTGCAAGCCAACCATATGAACAAGACCTTGGTAAAGAGGGAAATGCATATGAAAATGAAGATAGTGATGACTTTATAAGTGTGGATACTAGTAGCGATGATGATTGTGCTATAAAGAAGAAAAGATGCAAGGAATTTAATGCTAACACTGACTTACATGAGGATGTTCATTTGGAGGTTGGGATGAAGTTTGATTGCCATGACACTTTTAGGAAAGTTGTCTTTAAGTAGACAACTAAACATAGTTATGACATAATATTTCAACACCATTGATAAATATAATTTATGCATATTCTATATATCTTTATACTTAGTCTTTTGTCATATTTATATGTTTAATTGAATACTTGAAATTAGTTTTGTGATTTGCTCAGTTTTTGTGCTTAAGTGAATTTATTCGATAAATTTACCCTATTTCAGACTGTTTTAGGTTTTTAGGCATATCTTGAGTCCTAGATCTTGCTTTTAGGTGATTTTTACTTCTTTGGAAAGACAATAGAAAGATCTAAAATTTCATGAACAATTTCCAACCTAGTTCAACTATTTTGGAGGTCAAATAAAGCTTACAAGTTGGAATAGAGTGCTGTCTTGTGACACAAAACTAATTTTGGTATTTTTATCATAAGTAGAGCACCACTTATTATATTGGTGCAAACTTAAGCCTATAGGATAGCTAAGATCCATTTCCACAACCTTTACCAAGGGCTTGAGGTCAAACTACATCATTTTGAATTAGTTTCATGGTTGTTAACTCAAGTGTTAAATTTTGTTATGGGTTCAACTACTTTGAAAAGCTGTCTCAATTTTTGGCCTATAACTTGAGCTAGGAATCAAATTTTTATGGAAGGTCATGGCTACTAGATGCTTAAGTGACTAAGTTATATTTCATATGAAGCGAGCCACATCTAATTAAGCCTTCTTTCAGCCTTAACCAGTAATCAAATTAAGAGGCAGTGTAGTAAGTCTATAAATACTAAGTTGAACCATAATTATAATAAATGTTAGATTCATTTTGTATTGTTTCTAATGTGGAGAAGGAAAGGAGCTTTGCTAGGGCAAGACTGCAACTCCAATTAGGTTTCTTCTTTCTTTTTATTCTTCCTTTTATTTTTGTATTAATGTGTAGCTAAGCTCTTATCTCAATCTAAGGGAAAATCTGTATCAATTTTTTTGTTAATTGTGAGACTTGCTTGTAATTCCAATTTATTCCTAATTTGATTCTCTTGATTCTCTATTTTAATGATAATAATTGCTTTGAATGGTTGATTAAAGTTGTTAATTAATTAATTATTCATTGTAATTTACTACTTGCTAAATTTTCATAGGCAAATTGTTGTTGTTTGTGGTTGCTTAGTTGTATGGTAGCAATAAGGCTTTGATTTACTACTAGGGTAAGTCAGTTCTCCTAGAAAATTGAGGGTAATTAGTTAAAATGCTATGAGGGTGAACTAATTAGTTAAACTTGGTGTTTTTAGAACTTAATGCTATTAATAAATTGGATAAAGTGCTAGGCTTCAACTAATTTAGTAATAAAAGTTCAATTGAGTGCTAGGCTTAGTTGGAAAATTTAGAAAGAAATTAATAAGAATTAATTAAGTGTTGGGCTTAATTAGTTTCTTAGCTAAGCAATTAGAAAGGGAATGAAACAATAGTGTCAAGGATCAGTTACAGAATTGATTGCAAAAGCCTCTTAAATTGAGCTTTTTTTTTAGTTGTTCTCCCTTCCATTTTTATTTCTGTTTGTTTTGCACTTAAATTATTTGATTAAATTCCTATTCTAATTAAATAGTATCCAACCCTTTTTTTACACTATAAACACATAGAAGTTAATTATGAATTTCTTTGGATTCGACTTGGACTCATCCTAGCTACTAGCTTAGGTAGTTCAACATTGTTAGCCTCAAGACTCTACATGATTAGTTTTGATGATGACAAATGACAAATGATGAATATATATGTTCAAATGGCAATGCATATCCTTGTGCCATATCATATTTAATGTGCATAATGCTATATCATTTATAAATGTTAATAGGAATGTTATGCTATGGTTAATGAATATATATGATAAGATTGTAATGCATGCTCTTGTATTAATTTGTTTTAGTTAAATATTTGAATCATGCATTAGGATAAATTAGATTGGACTAACTATATAAATTGCAAAGTTTATATTTATTTTATAAGATTATCCAAAGAAGAGGGAGTGAGTATTGGAGCTAAGTGGTGGTTATTCTTATCATGCTCATCTCTAGAAAATAGTCAAGAAAGAAGTGTGTTCTAAGTTTTGAAGACTTAGAAGATTAGAGCTTTGGATGCTTGGACACTTCAAGCATTGCCTTAGGTCTTCATTAGGTATACTTTTTTCTTTTAGACTTAGACTTTCTTCTTAAATATAGTTTTTCATGATTTAGATCTAAATCTTGTTTTACAAATTCTTATATTACTCTATCATGTTTTTCTTAATTGTCTTTGGTTTCAACTGATGAAATTCTTGCTCAAGCCTTGCTTTAGATAAAATGTAAAAGTATTAGATTATTTGAATTTAGCTTATTTCTTTGAAATACCTTTAGAAGGTTTGTCTCAAAATTTTGCTCAAAAAACTTTTGAAATATTTTTAACAAAAACATTCCAAGATGTTCTTACATGATTTATCAAATTGTTTAAATTTGAAAATATGTTTTTGCATTTGAAAATACTTCCACAAAAACATTACAAGATGCTGAAAACACTTTAAAGAAAAACTTTCCAAGATGTTCTTACATGAGTTATCAAATTGTTTAAACTTGGAAATATATTTTTATATTTGATATATTTCACCATAAATATTCCAAATTGTTCTTAAATGTTTTATCATATTAATTTAATTTGGAATCATGCTTTTAGATTGGTTTATGAAGTTTTAAAATGGTTAAATTTGTTTAAAATGGATTTGGAAAATTTTAATTTTTCATCTCCAGACCTTATGATTTGAATCGAGCTTTTTGAATGTTTTTTTTTTTTTTACGATTCTCCTGAGAATAGGGCAAGCATTCTATTTTGCATGATTCTGATCACCTATATTCCATGACTTATAGAAGGTTTGCAACTTCAGGTAAATAGAATTAGATTTTAAACTAATTTTCTTCGATTCGAATCAAAGCCTTTAGTATTAAGTCTCGTGATTCTGATTGTGATTCTCCTTGAATTTCTTTTTTACTTGCAATCATGCTCACGATCATGATCACAAGTCAAATTTTGTATTTACGGTCATGAATGCAACTTTTGAACTATAGTCACGATCATAATCACTTGGGTGAATTTTTGAAATAACAATCATTTTTATTGACTACCATGCTCTCTTGCTATAAATATCCATTTCACACTTTTTTCTAGTAGCAAAACCCAAGTCCATGAGAGGAAAACATTCTTTTTTCATCTCTGCTTTATCTCTTTATCTATATTCTTAAATATGAGCTAGATTTGATTAATTCCATATTTATTGAGCATCAATTTGTAATCTGAACTTCAAAATTCTTTAGATTTTCTATTAAATCTTTCAAAAACTATTAGATCTCCTAGAGGTAGCCTTATCTAGGGTTAAGTAGTGGTTAAGGTCTTTGTTTTCTCTTTTTAAGTGAGTGGTAGAGCTTCTTAAAAAGGGTTTTTAATTGTGAGTGAGTAATCATTTGTAAAGGCTTCTCCTGGTGCTTGTTAAACTTGGAGGGATTATTATACTTGAGTAGATTCAAGCTTGGTTAAGAGCTTAGAAGTGGATATATGCCTTGAAGATTGTTGTTTAAGGGGAACCACTATAAATTTTAAGTTTGAATCTCCATATTCTTACTCTCTTTAGTTTCCAATAATTCACATTGTATTATCTACTCTTGCTCTTGTTAATGGTTAAGATTTTACCTTGCTCTGCTTTTACTATTATATTTTACTGAGTTATTTTTTGCCTCTTTGTTCATTTTTGCCTTGATGTTAGTATTCTTGAAAAAATTATTTTTATCTTTGAATGTTCTCATTAATACCTTTCTTTGTATAATTAAATGAGCTGCTTTATACAAATGTTTTAATTTGTTATTTCTAGAGTGCAAATATCTTAATCTAACTATCTTGGATTTGTTTGAGTTAAATCTATCCCATGGCTTTCCAAAATTAAGAGACTTTTAAAAAGAATGCTAAAAATTGTTTAAGTTTTCAAAACACCCAATTAACCTCCTCTTGAGTATGGGTTGCCTTGTCCTACAAACATATTTTCTTTATTGGTCTCGACAACTGTCAATAATGAAACTGACAAAGTCATTGCTATTTACAAGAAAAAGTGTGCCCGAAAAATATGGAGCTCATAAGACGAGGATAAACACTGTATCCAAGTCAAGACATTTCATAACAAACATCAATATGAGAGGCATGAGAAGTGTAAACTATTGAATGGTTAGGGAAAAATACTTGGAGAATTTCAGGGATAGTTCACTATACTTGGAGAATTTGAGGGATAGTTCACTATGGCAATACAATACAATGAGTAATGATTTACAAAAAGTCTGGCTTTGAAGTTAGTTTGGACAAGTGTTATAAGGCCAAGAGAATGGCTTTGAAGACCATATTTGGAGATGAGGATAAGCAATATTCCAAACTAGAAAGGTATAGTGTTGCCATCTTAGAGTCTAATATAGGTCTTCTATAAAAATTCACTTGGATGGTGGAGTTTTTTGAGAGGTTTTATATGTATCTAAATGCTTGCAAAAAGGGATTTCTAGAAGGTTGCATGAAAGTAATTGGTGTTGATAGTTGTCATTTGGAAAGTAGATATAAAGGTAAACTCCTTTGTGCCATTGGAAGGGATGTTAATGACCACATATTTCCAATAGCTTGGGCAGTTATGGAAATTGAAAACAAAGAAACATGGAGATGATTCCTAGAGATTCTATTTCTAGATATTCAGACTATTCAAGGGATGGTTTAGGTATTCATGTCCAATCAACAAGAAGTAAGTACTGTTTAAAACTTATTATGTAAATTTATTCATTCTTTGACCTTAAAAAAAAAAAATCAATACAATGTTTGCCCATATTGCATACTTTTTAGTATACTCTTGTGAAGAGTGAAGACATATTCTATATTCTAACTAATGTAGTTGATAAATCATACTTGTATATATTATGTAACATTGAATTTTTTTCAATTAATTCTAGAAACATATTTTTCATAGCACTCGAATGTCTTATTCTTAGATTTTTTTGCATATAGGCAACAAAATCACTAAAATCATTTGGTTGTCTAATTCTAGATTTTGCACTTGGCTATTTGTAATCATGTATGTCTCTCTTATGAATCATGATTATGTGTTGTCAATGAAATTATTGACCACCTAAAGTAGATTCCTTAAATCCTTGTTGGAACACAAATCAACCATACTCCTACACATGAGTTTGTTACTACAGATATGGTCAAAATGCTAAAAAGTGATTAGCATATGCTCTTAACATGATGAAACCTTATATTTTGCCAAGGCATCTCACAAAATTTTCAAAGCTAGATAAGATAGTAAAATAAGAATGTTCTGGAATGCTGTGATATTTGTGTTTAATTACTTTAGCATATGTAACTGATGAAATTCAGCATAATGCTATGTTTAAAAAAATCATGTTTTAAATTTAGTATAATACATTAAACATAAATTTATTGGTTGTCTAGATGTTGCTTAGTTTATTCATTGCTCTAATGTTATGATTGCTATAGTTCCATTTTGTTATGTATGACTGTTGTAAATGGTCGCTGTGTATGGCTATTATGTATGGTTGTAAATCAATATGTAAATGGCTAGTATCTTATCTATTGCTTGTGCAAATGTTATGATTGCTAGAGTTTTCCATGCATTTTCTCTTAAATTCTTACTTGTTGTGATCTAATCCATGTGGTTCTATATGGCTATTATTTATTTTCACTAACTTATTTTTTTGGCAACCATGTTTTAAGGACTAAAGTATTTCTTTAAGGAGATTATCCCTAATGTAGACCATAGATTTTGTGTTAGGCATATGTATTCAAATTTCAAGAAACAAAGTTTCAAAGGGAAGACATTGAAGGATTTAACGTGAAATGCAACAATGGCCTACATGAAATCTGAGCATAATTGGTATATGCAAAAGATAGAAATAATTGATAAAGATGCATATAATTGATTAAAAAGACTAAATACAAAGATATGGAGCATGTAATCCTAATATTCATGCTTTTTTTATCTATTTATGTTAGGTTAAAGTAACTGCCAATCATGTAGATGTGTTAGATAACATATTAAAAACTATAATATTTTGTCACATTTATGCTCATAATGAAAACCTCAAGTGTCACATACTACTAAATAACATTTGTGAAACATTTAACGCATACATCAAGGAATCAAGAGACAAACCTATCATAACCATAAAAAAAAATGATAATGAGACAATTGATGAAAATATTCCATGTCAAAAGGGATGGAATGATGAAGTACTCATAAACAGTGTGCCTAATGATTTTATAAAAGCTAGAGTTGTCCAAGATTGATGCTAGGAATTGCATCATTGATTTTGGGGGAAATAGGACATTTGAGGTTAGACACTATGATGGTAGCTAGAATGTTGTCAATCTACTTTAAATAACTGGTCCTTGTAAGAAATGGTAGCTTACTAGAATCCCTTGTGGTCATGGAGTTGTTGCAATTTACATGGATAAGAATATGTCAAAAGTCTATATGGACTACTAATATTCCAAAGAGACCTTTCTCAAATTTTATGCCTACCATATTAATCCAATGCTAGGAGAAGGGATGTAATCTCATCCAAGGCATATGCAAATCTTATCTCAAAAGGTGAAGACTTTAACAAGGAGGCCCAAGAAGAAAAGAATCAAAGAAGAAGATAAGACAAATAATCCTAACACAATGAATAGGAAAAGAACAAAGATGAGGTGATCTAGATGTGGAAATTATGATCACAACTCTAAAAGTTGTAAACAACCACTAACTCATGAGTTGAAGACATAACAAATAGAGTTGTTACAATTTAAATAATTTGTCCTTGTAGGAAATGGTAGCTTACTAGAATCTCTTGTGGTCATGGAGTTGTTGCAATTTACATGGATAAGAATATGTTAAAAGTCTATGTGGACAACTATTATTCCAAAGAGACCTTCCTCAAATTTTACGCCTACCATATTAATCCAATGCTAGGAGAAGGGATGTGGTCTCATCCAAGGCATATGCAAATCTTATCTCAAGAGGTGAAGACTTTAACTAGGAGGCCCAAGAAGAAAAGAATCAAAGAAGAAGATAAGACAAATAATCCTAACATAATGAATAGGAAAAGAACAAAGATGAGGTGATATAGATGTGAAAATTATGATCACAACTCTAAAAGTTGTAAACAGCCACCAACTCTTGGGTTGAAGACATAACAAATAGATATAAGCAACAACCAAGTGCTGGTAATGGAGATGAAGCAACCCACTCTATTGCGAGCGCTAAATCTGCACAAGTAATTAAAGTGAAACTAATGGTTACGTATGTCTTTGTTATTTGTCTTGTCTAACTTTAATGTGCTTTACAAGCCTAAGGCCAAAATGGTAGTCCACAAGTCAGAGCACTAAAGTCAAGGGAAAGGAATCCAAAGTAAATAGAAAAGATCATAAATAGTGTTGCAAGTGAGGAAAGAATATGATAGGCTAATTCCCAAGCCAAGGACATTTACTTTGAATAAAAAATTGAAAGGAAAAAAGCCCCCACAAACACTGTTTGAGTTGTTGAGTGATGTTCATTTAAATTGGAATTTTAAGCTTAGCTTCAATATTTTGGAATGTAGTTATATTATGAAAATTGCTTCGATTAAGTCTTGGTTTTAATATTTTAGGATTAAGTTTTATAGACATGATGCAATATTGTGTTTTGACAGACAATGATAATATGTAATTTTCTACTGTAATGTTATTATTTTTTAGAATTAATATTTACATCTTCAAATTAAGTTATGCTCATGCTTGTAATTCTCGATTTATTTTCAATCTTTTTTGTGCTTTCCATTTTGTTTTCCATCTTTAGCAATTAATTTGCATTAAGTTTGTAACAAGATGCTCCATTTACTTGAATTATAGTATGCAATATATAAACCTTGTTGATTTATGTATGAAGATGTAGTATAAAATATGATGCAGAAAATAATACAAGGAAAAGCACTTAAAATGCATCATTTCTTACAAAACTATCACCTAGAAAAAATAAACACAAAAAATTGAGGGGAAAAATTCACCAATTACATATGCACTATTAATTGAGCCACAATCAGTATAAAACAACACTTAAAATGCACCATTGATTTCCATTCATTTAACCAACAAACATTATAATGCAAAAAAACAAATACTAATTAACAATCCTACACATAGAAGAAGCACCACACCAACTACATCTACGTCTATTAGCCTAAACCATTTTCCCCTCAATACATTGCAGAAGCAAAAAACAACCCACCACAATAGCACCATGAATCACCCATGATAAAATCATAATCCTACACATAAGTCTCCTCTATTTTTTTCCCTTCCTTTGTAGCAAGCCTTAACCTTCATTAGTTCTCCATCAACTCTTCAGCCATTGTGCCATTAGAAGCCACTACATCATCTGCCCAACAAAAAATAATCACATGCATCTAAATTCCTTCTCCTCCCATAACCACAAAAATGCCTCCCAAAGTTTGTCTTTGTCCTAGAAGTTCTCACTAGAGCTTGTAATTTGCAGTCATGGAACCTCACCACCCTTGCTCTCCTATTTCATCAAAACATTGTCGAACCACTAGAGTTTAATTTTAGGGTTTGCTAAAGTTGGTGGTTGCATAAAGAAATTTGGGAATTTTGCTAAGTTTCAATTGATTTCAAAACTAGTTTTGCTTGCAAAAATATTGCCATTACAGATTTGCCACGTTAGTTATTTTTTTTTTTTTTACATAGACAAAATAAAATCTGATGTGATATTTGTTTTAAGGGCTGCTAATGACAAATTACACACGTAAAATAAGTCATGCTAAACACATATGATAGATGGTGTCCGCCATCCCTATGGATAGCGGGTGTTATTTCCAAATTATTCATAGTTGCAAGGTGCCTATTGTAAGTTTTCAGAGTTTGAGGATCCAATTACATAAAATTTAAGGGGTTAATTTTTTTTCTGTATAAAAAATCTAAAATATTATTAAAGTAAAGAAATATCCAAGTAAATAATAAATAATAAAATATATCCATATCTATATATGTCATTTTATGTATAAGTAATTAATAGTAAACAACTAATTTAATCAAACATATTTATATAAATAACTAATACTATCAATTGATTAAATTAATTAATATAATCAACTATCAACTAATCATTAATATAATTAACTAATAGATAATATAATCCGCTTATTAGCAAATAGTTATAACTCCACTGAAGAGAGACAAGCGATAAAAGGCTACAAAGACAAAACCAGGCAGCAGCAACAGGACTTTGGGGTGCTTAAGTCCGATGTAATTGGGCCATGAAATTTCGTAATAAATGGGCCAAGGGGCCTCATGCTGTTTATTTCGAAACTATTTCGGCGGGGCTCATCCTATCCAGAGGAGAAAAAATGATCAAGTTTACTGTATTATCATATCTGATACACATTTCTTCAAATCAATTACCGAGAGGAAAAAAAAAAATATCGTTTGAGCCATTGGGATTGCTATAATGAAGCCGCTCCAAACTCCACAAAAAAGGGCAATCATCATTTGTAGTGTATAAAATTATCGTAGGGAGACTAACTCGTGATGACACGTGATTTTTTGCCATCAAGTTACGAGTTTAAATTTTTTAATAATATATTTTAAATCCTTTCTTATCATTTTAGTGAATACTTCGATCAATAAACCTTGAAGCATATATGATTCTTTTCAGGATTAGGGTTGATTATGGTGACTATCAAAGACAGTTCAGAAGTTGTTCGGTTCTTGAGATCAAAAAACTTTGAGAACTCTAATGAAGGAAAGGAAAGCCAAGATGAGAAGAAAAAAAAAATGATAGACTGGAAAACGGAGAAGAATGAAGTGTCATACTCGTTACATCCATTCTAAAACTCTCTTCTTTCTTAAATTTGCTTGGGAACAATATAAAATAGCTCTTTAATTTTGAGGTAATTGGATTTGATTAAAAATTAAAACTCTAAATTATATAAAATTTGGAATTAACAACTATCATTTATTTAATTAATCATTTTATTAAATTATGTGATTTTTTAATAATTTTTTTAAAAAAGAGTTATAATATTATTGTATATTGATTTATCGTGTAATTTTTTATATATAATTTTTATGTTATATAATTAATAGAAATTAAATTTGATATATATAATTTTAATTAAATACTTGAAAATGAGTTGAGAAATTACGTGAAAAAAATTATACTGTAAATTAATATAAAATAATATTATGATTATTGTTTAAAAAATTTATAAAAAATTACATAATTTAATAAAATAATTAATTAAATGAATGATGAACATTAGTTCAAAATTTTATATAATTTAAAATTTTGATTATCAAATTTTTAAGGCTAATAAAAGTAAAATTCAACCATCTAAAATTAAAGGAAGTATTTTATCTTTTTTTTTTCTATTTGTTTTGGTTGAGTTTTTGAACAAACATATACCAAACCCATTGTTTTTTTTTTTGCCTATAGGACAATCCGCACTACCTTCTATCATCTTTAGACCAAAAGTTCTTACAACCAAACGACTACCACTCATAACCCACATGTATTCTCTTTTATTTCTAAGATGAAATTATGTTGCCTTGGGAGTAAGAAAAATAAAAAATTATCTATATATATTTTAGTATAACATTTTTCTTTTTAAATTAATCTCCATCCAAACGTCATGGAGGTTTGACTTTTTTCATTGTGTCACATCATCAAATATCTTTTATAGTGGCGCACTTGATGATCAAGTTCAAGCTGCTCTCTTCATCTTCCACCATTAATGGGGTTCTTGGTACACATAAAATGGATGGAACTTGTTGGGCACAGCTTTAACTTTGAAGGACTTTCCCACTATCTCTTCAAAATTCGATCTTCATTTTATTTAGGCTCAGAAGAGACACAGACATTGAATTATTTTAAGGCCCAAAAATGAGACTGTGAATCTGGATGTGAATTATGTATTCGATCGCACAAAGAAATCTACTACTACAAAATATAGAAATAATATTGTTACATAGACATTAGATAAACGGTAAATCAACACATATACAGGGATGGTAATATTTTTGTAAACAAGAGAAAAATTATAACATTAATTCCTATTAAAGAACTGATATCTAAATTCAATATCAAGTTTGATGTTAGTTTGAGTTAAAAAACTAATATACTTTTGTAATTATTTAATTTATATCATTTAGATTTAAAGTATCTTTAAAATTTATAACTTTTCAATTATTAAAAATTTTATTAATTTATTAATTAAATTCTTATTTGATTATATTTCAAAATTTTTTTATAATATATAATCAAATAATATTTTATTAATTTGTCAATTAAATTAATGCAAATTATTTATATATAACTAATTTACTAATATGATAATTCCATTTTTCAAGACTATAGAATTGTAAAATTCACTAAGATCATTAATTTCTTCTATTTTACTAAGATAATAAAAATAGTAAAAAAATTCAAAATAAAATCGATGCATTTATATTCTATTATATGAAGAGATGTAGATTAGATGTTGATTTTTTTAAGAATGGAAATAGATGAACAAAATAATTCAAAAAACAAATGCAGTGCATATAAAGAATTATATATTAGACGTCGATTTTTAATTAGAAATCAACGTAGATTTATGATATTACATTTCAATTCAACATAAAAAAATGACGGCTAAAGTTTTCTTACATTATAAAAGGCCAATGCATCCCTTAACTCTTATTAACTGGCATACTACTTACTTGGAAAGATAAGTTTAAAAAATAGGGCACATGAATTCCATTCTACAACTTAAACATATTTGGAGTGATTGCTTAAATTGTGGAATAGAATTCTTATATCTCACTTTTCAAACTCCTCTTCCCAAGTAAGCAATACGCTACACTACAAAAAAAAAGGCAGCTTAGCGATCGAAAATTTCAATCGCTAAAGCCTAAATTTTGGTCGCAAAGGTGTTTAGCAATCGAAAAGCCACCGAAAAGAAGGAGTGGCTAAACACCCCGTCACAGTACATTTAGCGACCAAACCTGATTTAGTGGCAGAACTTAGCGACTGAAATATGTAGTGACAATTTCAGTTGTTGAACAACTCTTAAGTTTGTTCGCCATTTAACATTTTGCCACCAAATTTTTCAGTCACAATTTAGTGGCTGTTTTGCCACTGAATATTTGGTCGCAGTTTCGGTGGCTGTAGGTGACTAATGTGGAAGAATTGGCCATCATATATTTGGTGACAGTTCGATAGCTGAGTGGTTAAAAATTTGATGACTAAAATTTTCAGTCACTAAACCGGTCGCAAAATCATTAAAATCTAAAGAAAATTTTGGTCACAAATTTGGTCTCTAACCAGTGAATAGTTTTTGCAACCACTTTATTTAGTAACTATTTCAATCACTAACACCTAATTGTCACATAAAAGTGCTACAAATCTAATCCAATACTATCCAATACAATCTAAAACCCATTCAATTCTAGTGTATAACAAAATC
>JANHAO010007247.1:0-20476 GCA_026873985.1 Saraca asoca
ATTTAAAATGGAAGGCCTCAGATTTAGTATGCAATTGAAGGATTTTGATTACATTGGGTTCCATCCATTAATTAATTCATTTACGAGCTTTGCATGACCTAGCATACATTTTTAAAATGACATGATGCGTTGATCATACATACATATCTCATATATAAAATGCATAAATACATGTGAAATAGATGTGTGTGCCAAAAATAAATAATGTTTAAGTTCCTGAGCCTTAAAGAAACTTAAACTGTATAAAAAATACATAGGGAATTTTACATCATATGTAAACTACACAGGCGCTTCACAAGCCTCCTTGTACTCCCACCAGCTTTTAGACTCCTTGGAACTTCATCTTCAGCGGAGTTGGCTTTATGCCTGAATCTGGCTATATAGTCTTTCAGCGGTTTGTTCTTGCGTTGAAAGATCATTGCGAGATGGCAAGGAGGTGCGAGCTGCCTCTTCAGTGCCTGATATTGATCAACGAATTTCTTTTGACACTCTTCCCAGCTACTGATGTTGATAGCTGGGAGGTTTTTGAACCATGCCCAAGGTATTCCTCCTAATGTGATCGAAAAGACACGACATTTCACTAAAGGGTCGATTGTCTGAAGATCAATCTGGATATTGAATGCATCCAGGTGGTCATTCGGGTTGTTATTCCTGTCATACAACGAGATCATGGGCACTTTAAGTTTCTGTGGGAGAGGCTTCATTTCGATCTCCACAGAAAATGGTGAGCTTTCCTCGTTGCGAGGTTAGTTGCTTTGAGGCTGTGGACATTCTTCTAGCCATTTAAGCCTTTAGAGGATGTCCTCCATTATCAGGTCCTGTATTTCGAGCTGAGGGGTGGAGCTTTCTGCTCGTTGCGAGCCCCCCAGTTGCTGACTATCACGATCTTCATGAGTTTCCTTCCGAGCTTCTTTGCGGAGCTACTGGAGTTGTGCCATGATTTCTTCTTGTCTTTGTGCACCTTGGGCTTGTGCCTGTGTCAGTGCTTTAACAGTTTCAGCCAACTATCTTACCATATTTTTGAGTGCTAGTTGGGGCTGGCCAGACGTTTGTGCCTCTTCAGTTCTAGGGACAGTAGTAGAATGCTGGTGAGCCTTCACAATAGGAGCATCTGCTGGTTGAAAGATCGGAGCGGTAGAACTCCGGGTGGTTCTTCCCCTTACTATAGTTATTGCAGGAATGGATGTTGCAGGGAAACAGATGCAGAAAACTAATGGGCCCTCCTTCTAGCGCCAAAATGTTGACGGTGAAATTTAGTTTTGCCAAATTCCTGCCGACGGGTGTGTAGTTCTTGAATCCCAAGCTGTTTTTTGGTTTAAAGGATGTGCAAATTGGAGGATAATGAAGACGGTGAAGAGGAAGAAAGATGGAGGCGTGCATAATCTTTTAACGAGGTTCAGCTAAATCCGGGCGGTACCGGACTCTACGTTCACGACGGAGCTTTTATTATATAAGAAAGGAGATTTTACAGAGCTTTGGCTTACAAGATTTTCGGTCTTTTCCCCTCTTCTAACAATGCATTTCTATTTATAGAGGAAGGAAGAGTTACATATAATGATTACAAGCTACAGTTGTATTACATCAAGAAATAAATATGAAAGACAATAAAACTCCTACAATTCGACTGTTGTAGGCTTCTTTCTGTGGGGTGAGCCCCTCTTGTCAGTTGTAGACTAGTGTATGTGTGTCTAACACTTGATCCCGCTTTATTTGAGCGAGATGTCCATCTTCCTGAGCTGAGATTCTCAACTCGGGGTCACTGTTGTAGATCACCTAGCGAGCTCAGTGCTGTCTCTATAGTGTAACGAGCTTGAGCAGGATGGTCGACTGCTTAGCGAGCTGGTCTCATGGTGACCTCGTTATGTTGCTTCTTAGCAATGTGCGAGGTAGTGCTTGCTGGGCGTCTTCAACGAATTGAGTAACTTAGCTTCTGCTGGATTCGTGCTTGTCTTATTCTTCAAAATCTATTTTAACCCATAACAGGACTATATATAGACTGATGTGTTGTGAAATTATTTTGCTATGAAACTTCGTATATCTTTAAATGTTTTAATTATTTACTATTTTTTTAACATTGAAAAATAGATATAAATACGTGATTTTAAAATCTTTTAAGTCTAAAATTGTTATTTGAGTTAAGAGAATAAAATGATTTTTAAGATGGGATTTACAAGAATTCAAAATTGATTTAAAAAAAATATAGAATAATCCCCAAGCCGTTAGCTCCACAAATCGCTTACATTAGAACTTGTCATGTTGACCGTCCGTATTTTTTGTAGATCAGATTAATCGGTCTATAGTTGGTCTTTACGAACTAGTCTGCTTAATAACTCACCTCTCTATCTCTCTCTTTCAGCTTACATTGTTTCATGACGGTCCGACTGTACAATAGTTTCACTCTTACTTTATTGGCTCGGATCCAACCCTCGTGGTTGTGTATTGACTTCATCATTCCCATTCTCGTTGCTTAATTATCTACATATTTTTTTTTCTTTCCTATTTTCTCAGGAACCAAACAAGGTATAGAAGTTCATTTGCATTTCCTCTGGATTGTTGATTTTGCAGCACTTCCAACAATGGCAGAGACTAAGAAGTCAGAAGACAACGTTCGAAATGTAAAAAGTTTTCCTTGCTTGAATTGGTAAATCTAATAAAGTTGAAAGATTATTTTTTTAGTATTGATTTATGGGAACTCCTACGGTGCAAATATGGAAAATGGTTGTATGACATACAATACAAAATAGGACTAAACAAGCAAATGAAGTAACTTATAATAATAGCTGTTGATGGCTTGTGAATGTCTTACTGTGGCATCTAATTATGAAAGAAAGGAAGCCTAAGTACGATATTTATCAAATAGCCCCCCACTTACTCAAAACCCATAACCCTTGGCCAAAAGAAAGCCCCATAACCCTAAGTTTTGGTCATCATAGTGAAAGGTTTGCACACTCCATGGATTGTCGAATTACATATTGGGCAATTCTCCTGCATGTACTAAAAAATTTATAAATTTTTATAAAAATTTTACTATTAAATTTTACATAAAGTTCATAAAAATTGTAACTATATATATTTTGCATATAATAAATATACAAAAAGTTACAATCTATTATTCAAAGTTGGATTAATTTTTTTAAAAAAATTTCATATTTATATAAAAGTTACAACTTTCAAAGAAAAAGTATAAAAAGTATGATTTTTTTTTTTTTTTTACAAATTTTATAGTAGAATGTATCAAACCATAACCTTATGTATTATCCTCATTGTTTTGTAGATAAAAGAAAAGATATTAATGAATATATTTTTTTTATGCATATTGTTAATCAGTATCCTAAAAATACTAGTTAGAAAATATTTTATAGTGTTGGGAATATAAATTCCTCCAAAATTTATGTGTTGTTATTTAATTTAGTTTTAATCTATTATTAATTTTTTTTTTACTAATTTCATTTCAAAGACAGAATTACCACTTTAATTTTTTATATAAAAATAAAGAGGAAAATATATTAATCTATCATGATATTTAGTGAAATTACATAGATCTCTCCTTTTGTTTTAAAACTTACACTAACCTCACACTAACCTCCCCAGTAGGTGTCTATTTGGCACATCAATATAGCTAACTTTAATTTTTTAACTTGATCAAATAATTTTTTTTTTTATATTTTAGGAATGTTTGATACACTAACTTTTTGGGGAGAAAAAAACCCTCTTTTAAGAAGATACTTCAAATAGCTAATAACTTATTAAAATAGACTTTCAATTATTTTTCCCAGTTTCTCTCTTTTCTTTTGGTTAATTGACATTTCATATTTTAATTAATTAAAAATCTTTATTTTCAATGCTTTTTTTTTCTAATATTATACTATTTCCAATGCTTATTGTTTTTCACAAAGGCAAATGAGACAAAGAACTATAACATTGCATATCTTACTTACGTCTATTAACTTAATATAAATAAATAAAAATAAATAAGTAAATATATATGATGTCATAAAATATAATTAATTAAATTTTAGACAATTTTATTCTTATTTTAAATATCTTGATTGCATTAATATACTTTGACCTCAAAATAAATATGAATTAATTTACTCTATATATTATTTATTGATATTAATATGTCTTTGTATGTCACTTTACAATTATAAGTTAGTTCAATAGCTAATTTTATCAAACACTTCTAGGAGAATTAACTAGCTTATCAACTTTCAGCCAACAATTAGTAAAACAATTAATAACTAATTTATCAACTATTTGCATCAAATGGAATCTAAGTATAACTCATGCTACATTTTGTTATATGCATTTTTTGGATGGGGTGGCAAAAGCCCAACTAGCGGAAGTTTAGCCCGCTGAAGGAAGCCAATCCCAGCCAAAGGCCAGCTAAACGCATAAATCAAGGAGGAGACAGTCAGTAAGGGGCTGATTGACGGAAAGCCTGCAATAGCCGAATTGTAGGATTAGCCTTTATATATATAAGACTCTATGTAATAGATGAGCCATAAGAAAATAGAGAGAGATTTCATTGTAAATGAGAGAGGAGAGCATTCTGAGAGCATAGAGCCATGGAGCTCGCTAGAGAGAAATCCTTGTAAAAATACTACATATTGTAAATATTCTTTTAGCAATAAAATCATCCGTGGACGTAGGGTCCGATGCCGTCCAGATTTGGTAGAACCACATTAGAAAATCTCTGCGTCTGTTGTGTGTTCTTCTTTTTCTTCCTCAGATTTCTACACCAGGTTGCAGTTTGGGGTTTATCGAATCATCCTCGTTGGCTGAGATTTGGGTCCTCCGTACGAATCAAATTTCACTGTTAACATTTTGGCACCGTCTATGGGGACTCCACCTACAACCTGGTTAATTTCTACTATGATGGTTAGCCTACTTGAATCCCACCATACGGAAGTTATTATTTCTCTGGTTGAACAAACCTGGTCTTGCCTTCACCGAAGAACAGTATATGAGCCAGCAGACTGCCAGCCTCTCTTCTTTTTCCAGCGAATCATTCAACTTTGAACTGCCTTATCTATCACTCAACCAGTTACTGCCACCCACATTCTCTAGCCATAGCAGTAGCTTATGGGAACCCATGATGACAACATGAAATTGAGCTCATAGTGTGCAGTGATCTGGTTTGGAGACGAGCTCGCACTCTAGTCATGTCTGATGTCACTATGCATCAAGATGCTTCGACAACAGACCTACCTTCTGCGACGCAACAACAATGAGCTCTCAGCTATGAGCTCAATCACCGTAGTCCAAATAACAACGAGTTCACACCATCATGAATTTGGAGATGAGCTTGCGCACAACCATGTAGAATTTGCTTCGACGGCACACTCATATGGCAAGGAGGTCCTGTGACAAGCTCGAACTCCAGCTCGGCCATGCAGTAGCTCGCGAGGTGACAAGCTCACATCCAGTTGTAGCTTGCTTCAATGCCAAGCTTGCAGCCACCCAACGTAGTTTAAAGATCATAGCATGCAGGTATAAGGAAATTGAAATATCTTTCGGTGGTGGTCGTGTGTTGCTTGAATGAAAATTGGAAGCTAGACATCCTCGTTGGGTTAGTGCACATACGAAGCGTCTGCAAGCATTAGTGTGGTGTCGGCCTTGCACGAGTCTTTGACAAACTCTCGGCATTCAACAACTTAAGGACGATTTTGGACTCGTGTGAAGGAAGGCTCATTTCAAACTCGTGAGGTGCATGTAGCGAGCCGAAGCATGTGTAGTGAGCAACTTCCCTCTGTAGCAAGCCGAATCCTCGTAACTCTCTTCCACAGAGTTGCATGGCCAAAACACGACCTGTGTCCATGCAGCTTCACACAACCGAGATAGCTTGTGTGCATGAAGATTTAAGTGGCCAAGATAGGCCAAGCTACGACCTTCATACGGCAACCTCGTGAAGTCTCCATGCAAGTCTTCATGTGTCCAGACATGCATCAGCTGAGAGAATCTCATGCAGTCCATACGACGCTTCCCGATTTCCCCAGACGAGTTGTGGCTTTATGTTGCCTTTGAACTGCAATAAGCATGGAGCAAGCCGAAGTCATGATACAACTTCACGTGATTGGCAATAATTCTTGTCGATAAATTCGTGACCTTTATGCAACCTCTTTTGGCATCATTGCGCATAGATCAAAGCATCGTTCTGAACTTGGTTCCGCATGTGGGCATGAGGATGAGTTATTATTATCATGAGGAGGCCATGCTTGTCCAGTGGTCGTGCAATCTTATGTTCGGTGTGGAGCTTGTGTATTTCTCATGTAGTAACTGAATTTGACGACGGCCTAGTGCACGACAACCATATATTAAGGCTGGGTCTAATTTTGGATAAGTAATAGCAGTGACATTCAGGTTACACCTCGCCATGCAGCAAGAACACTCCAACGACCTTGAGTTCGTGCCTTTTGTCCTCTGAGGTCAACACCAAGCCGAACAGAAACCCAGAGTGGGGGGCTTGTCATTCCAGCTCTAACAACATCATAGCTCACATTTGAACGAGCTAAGTTATCATTCCCTATCTGCTTGAATGAGTTGGATATAATTTCTTGTCCTAGCATTAAATATTTCATTACAACTGGTTTTCTACTCCCTCTTTTAGAGCTAAAGTTACACTACTGGGTGTCCAAGTAGGTCTCACAGATGCGCTCGATAAGTACCTAAACTCATGCCAGCTGAGGCACCTTTACCTGACAATCGAGGTACGCCTAGTCAGGTTTGAGAGGACAAAACCCCAAGGCGATTGCCAAAATGGAACAATACCTTAAGGGAACAAGATCTCTCGATGAGGCGCCTTTCTAAGGCAAAACTGTGTCTAGGTCAAACTCCACTGGGTCGAACTCTACTAGGAACCCCACCAACACTCCAAACACCTTGCTCATCATGCATTTGAGTGACCTCCTTGGTCATTCAATATGACATATATATTTTTGAAATCATGATTTTCTGGCTAAAAAGCTCATTTATGCTTAATCATATGATTTATTAATATCTGTTACCGAAGTCAATTGACTTATCAAACATTCATTCTACTTAAATCTTTTAAACTGTGATTTGTAGGAATTTATCTTAGCATGGCATATCGAGCTTTTGCCAGCAGAAATCTAACTCCCAATCCATAGAGCGCATTGCGAGTTGGGGGCTTATGTTACATGAATTTTTTGGACGGGCTGGTAAAAGCCCAGCTAGCGGAAGTCCAGCTCGCTGAAGGAAGCCACTTCCAACCAAAGGCCAGCTAAGCATGCAAATCGAGGAGGAGACAGTCAACAGGGGGCTAATTGATGGAAAGCCTACAAGAGTCGAATTACAGGATTAGCCTTTATGGATATAGGACTTTGTGTAATAGATGAGCCATAAGAAAATAGAAAAAGATTTCTTTATAAACAAGAGAGGAGAGCATTCTGATAGCATAGAGCCATGGAGCTCACTAGAGAGAAATCCCTGTAAAAATATTGCATATTGGAAATACTCTTTTAGCAATAAAATCATCCGTGGACGTAGGGTTGGGTGCTGTCTTGATTTGGCTAAATCACGTTAAAAAATCTCTATGTCTGCTGTGTGTTCTTCTTCTTCTTCCTCAGATTTCTAAACCAGGTTATGGTTTGGGGTTTGCCAAATCATCCCCGTTGGCTGAGATTTGAGTCCTCCGTATGAACCAAATTTCACTGTCAACACATTTAAACTCAAAATTAACTTTTCTATTTCCTAACTAT
Source organism: Saraca asoca (assembly GCA_026873985.1). Taxonomy (NCBI): domain Eukaryota; kingdom Viridiplantae; phylum Streptophyta; class Magnoliopsida; order Fabales; family Fabaceae; genus Saraca; species Saraca asoca. The sequence goes on from JANHAO010007247.1 coordinate 7,722, forward strand.
TAATTTAAGCATTGAAGCTTAATCAAATGTGATATTTGATTGTAAATTCACAAAATACCCCTATTTATAGGATGTGAAGCCCATTGTTTAAAAATGGAAGGACTTTAAAGATTTTTTCAATCTAGTAGTTGCTTTGAGGGAAAAATTCTTTATTTAAGCAATGTCACTTAATTTTCCAAATGGATCAATCAAATCTCTTGTCAAGAAGAAAACTTAAGCATCAAACTTTATTTCACTAACCCCTAATTGGTAGAGAACAAAAATATAAAGGAAAGAAAATGAAAAGAAAGAAAATAGGAGGAAAGAAAATAAAAAGAAAAGAAATTGTAATTTTGCTAATTGGTTGGAAAGAAAATAAGAGGAAAGAAATGGGAAAGAAAATGTAGTTTTGATGATTAGTTAGAAAGAAAATAAGAGGAAAGAAAAGGGAAAAAAAATTTCCTTTGCTTGTTTGAATAGAAAAGTGAGAGGAAAGAAAACATAAAACACAACTTACACAATTATTATTTCCAACATTTCAATGTAACACCAAAACAACTTACACAATCTTATGATGAATAACAAACTTTACTTTATCTGTCGACGGCAACATAAAAATGAATGGGAAATAGAGACTTATACACTAATGTCCACAGTAGTTAGCGAACCACAAATAGAAATTTTCTCCCAAGTCTATAGCATAACCTTTAACCATGTTCATTCATATGATATTAAGGGAGGAAGAAACCATCATAGACAGTAGAAGTTCTTTCTCTTTTCCTACAATTCATACTCCCACCAAGGTAACCATTAGTTACCACACCAACAACTACCATTGCAATGTCAATAACTTTTAGTCAATGCCTTTTCATAATACTGCATTTGAAGTTCCAATAATAGCCTTACTATACCAAACATCAGACAATCATATTAAACAAACCTTTAACACATCACGATATAAAAGTTGCTCTAAAGACTTCCAAAAGTGACAATCAAGCATCCACAATAGTGAAATTACATGTCAACAGAGACCATATCAAGGATAGAATAGCTTTAGCCAAAGATGACAAGGCAACTCCCATCCCAAACCTAAGAATCAATCTCATGAACGTATGTGAACCTTTCTTTTTGGAAAGATGCATTAGCTAAAGTCAAGTCAAATTGTACAAATAAAAGAATCACAATGTTGAACATCCTACACAATCATGCAACATGTCTAGTAAAAAATGACTATCTATTCAGATTAGAATCAGACAAGTAATATATGGTGATAAACTAAGTGCTGGACCTAATTTATGTCTAATATGCATGGAACCATTCTATATGTAAATATTCCAAAAATCAATCTCCATCAAAAGCACAATCCCAACAAATTAGTATCATAACTAAAGGAAATGCCCCATCACTAATGCCTCAGCACTAAACAAAGTTAAACAATACAAGCTTTCCGCACTCACAATCTATCACGAATTTAGAGACATGATAATATTTATAAAACTGTAGGTCCAAGATCATGGATCATCTATGAAGTAGTCTACTAATTTCAAACCTATCATTGCACATAAAATCTTGTTTAGCATTAAATATCTTCAACTCTGAAAAAAAAAGAAGCAAAGGCCCTGGTAAGTTCTTTCAATAAATATCATCACAGGAAGCTTCAAACTATAGCTGGGAAATCTCCATCTTCACACAGGTGCACCAAAGATGCATATTTCCTACAAAATCTTACGTATACCATCATATCTAAGCAGAGCTTGATATGATATTATCTCCAAGGTTAGCTTCATATTGTATATGACATGTATCTAAGAAACTTTTCAAATGACTGACGACCTAACAAAAGTAATTCTATTTCTTCAGAACTGTTAGAATCACCTACACTACACAGTTTCTTTATCTCTCTAGTGTGAAGTTTCCAATATCTCATAGTCTTTAAATTTGTAGAAAAAAGAACTATTAGTGGAAAATTCTTATATCTAACCCAAAGCAAAAGCAAAATTAAGGAAAGAATTATAAATTCAAATGAAATAAAAAAATTTCCAGCGTTTAATACTAGCTGTCTAATGAGTACAGAATTAAAATCCATGAACTCACAATTAGAAGTTCACAGTGGACAGAAACTATACTCCTAATTTGCTATTTGATCTAAACCACAAATCACATGCAAAGATTTTTTTTTATGGAAAGAAGAAAACTGCATAATTCCATCAGCATATAAAACTTATATGTCAAAATCAATTAAGATTATTAAATAGAAAAAAAAAAGAAAAGACCAAATCCTCTATATTTTTACATATGGGAAAAAAATTGGAATAGAGGATCCAAATATACACAAAAAAAAAGATGAGTCTGAGATTCCATGATAGTGAATATTGAAATTTCAAAGGTAAACGAATTCCAGATAAAATAGTTCTCATAAAATGAATAGATAAAGGGTAATATTGCATCAGATCTATATTGTCTGACCTTTGTTAAGTGATATGATCCGAAGTGGAGTTGAAGCATGGCGAAGCTACTGAAGTCAATTGAAAAGCAAATGGATAGTGCGAAGAAGCCAACAAACTAAGTTGAAGGAGGGCATCAACAAGTAGCTGATGGGCCTGAAGAAGAAGATGCTGGGTGTGAATAAGCAGCAAGCAAAAGCAGAGCACGACGTGAAGTGAAGAAGTAGCAAGTAGAGGCAAAGTGCGGCGTCAAGTGAAGAAGCAGAGGCAAAGTGCATTTTGTGTTTTCTGCACCTAAGCGCACAGAAAATTTTTTCCATAGGGCTTACTTCCATTTTTCCACTCACTTTCTTTTCTGCCTTTTTTCTTTCCTCTACCAATCAGCAATAAACTCCCTTTTCTACTCAAATTTTCCTCTAAAAAATTTCTTTCCTCTCAAATTCTTTCCAACCAATCAGAGGGTAAACATCCATTCAACACAAGAGAACTATTACACCAAAAAGAACTACAAAATGATATTTATCAAAAATCAGGCTAGTGGAAAGTCAAAACTTCTTCCATGAATGGTGGCATTAGAGACATATTGTGGTCAATCTCAACAATCATGACCTTCTTGAAGGAATCATAACCGATTTCCTTTTCTAGGTCTTCATCGGAATCATCTTAGATTCACTTCAAATTATTTTAGAAGAAACCCATTTAGGAGAAAAAGAAATGAGAAGGCAAGAAATCTTTGAATTTTTTTATTGAACTATGTGAAAGAAATTCATTTTGGAGGGTAATTTTGTTAGTTTATGTAATTTTTTTTAAAAAGAATCCTAAATCTGGCTAAATAAAGGAATTTTAGTGAAATATTCTTAACAGATATTGTTTAGTGGGATAAAGTGTAGATTTTAAACATAGAGAGGATGTTTGTATAATTTTACTAAACGTCAAGTAAAGTCAATGTATTTTTTTAAAAAATAAATCATAACCATTATTCATTGAATTAGATAAGTTTCCATTTTACTCAATAAACAAAAAGAAGAACTTTTTGTATGTTTTACGTATAACACGTGTTTTTACTCTACTTAATAAATGAAAGCTAATTATCAATTTTTATATTTTTTAATGTCTTAAAAATTAAAAAAAAATCATATTTTTAATATATATGATCCTACAAAATGAACAAATAAATAAAAAAAATGACAATTGATATTTAATTATTGATTAAAAATAAAATCACATGTATGAAATGTAATATATAAATTATATGACATCTTACTATTTATTTATAGTGAAAAAAATTACTCTAATAATAAATCCAATTTAATCTCTAAATAAGTAGTTGATATTTGTTTTATTAAGAATTAAGAAAATGGTTGACTTCAAGCTTGAATCTTTCAACCAGGCTAACAACAACAAGCCTTAGATATACTCATACAAAAAAATATTGGTGGATGGTGGTTTAGATTTAGTCTTGTTTCTTCTAAAACACACTAAGGGCCCGTTTGGTACATCGTATTAGGCTTGATAGGATAAGCTAATACAATACATTATGAATCTATCAATCGTATCAGGCCTTATCCTATCAGGCCTTATCTTATACAGTGTACCAAACAGGCCCTAAGGGTCTATTTTGTATACCGTATTAGGCCTGATAGGATAAGTTAATACAATACATTATGAATTTATCAATCGTTTGGTACAACTAATGTATTGCATAAGCTTATCCATTAAACCCCTCTTATCCATCAAAATAATGGATAAGCTAATCAGGCTTAGGGGGTAGAATTAGACCTGATTAGATTATGATGTATAAATTATTTTAATTATTTTTTAATCCAACCCCTCCGACATTCTCATCATTGCTTTCAATGGTGGCCTTCTCCTTCCTTACGAACCTCGCGTACACTACTTTTGGCCTCGGCGCTGTCGCTACTGCCCTCAACTCCTCCTTATACACCATCGACGGTGGCTAGCGCACCATCCTCTTCGATTGTTTTTGTGGAATCCTTGATGAAACCATCAGCGAAGGCACTCATTTCCTCATCCTATGGGTCCAAAAGCCTTGCATTTTCGACATTCGCACTCGTCCTCACACCTTCTTCTTCGTCTCCGACACCAACGATCTGTAAATGATGAACCTCACCCTTCGTGTCCTCTCTCGCCCCGATGTCACTCGCTTGCCCACCATTGTTCAGAATCTAGGTATCGAGTATGACGAGAAGGTTCTTCCTTCAATTGGGAATGAAGTGCTCAAAGCTGTGGTTACTCAATTCAATGCTGATCAAGTTTTGACCGAGCAGCCTCATGTTTCTGTACTTGTTCATGACAGTTTGATTAGGCGTGCAAAGGATTTCAACATTGTTCTTGATGATGTAGCTATTAACCATTTGTCATATGGAGCTAAATTCTCCAAGGCTATGGAGCAGAAGCAGGTGGCATAACAAAAGGCTGAAAGGTCCAAGTATGTGGTTATGAAGTCGGAGCAGGAAAGGAGGGCTGTTGTTATCAAGGCGAAGGGAGAGTGTGAAGTTACCAAGCGGATTTCTAATGCGACTGCGACTTTTGGTATGGGTTTGATTGAGTTGAGGAGGATTGAGGCAGCTAAGGAAGTGGCTTTTGGTATGGGCCTGATGTGCTTGTATTGGCAATTGTCTCTTTAGATCATACTCTTCCCCTTCCCTTCCAAAATAAATAAGTCAATAATCGTCAGAGGCGCCCCAACAAAATGGATTTTATGCAGACTAGATATGGAACCTCTTTTGTCTTTTTACTCCATTACCTCTGGATGGTTCTTTGAATTAGATAATGACAAATAAAAGAGAAAACAAAACTTGAATATGCATGAAGTCTCAGTTGAGTTATACTCTATGTTCTCAACGGTCATAATCTGTATAAGGATTTTGGTGGTCTATCTACGATTAAATACTCTGCCAACTCTATTGTTATGAATGCCGTACAGAAGCCATATGCTTAAAATTGCATTACATTCTTGGGTTATGCTTTCACACATTTTTGAAAATTTTGCATATAAGCACACAAAATAATTTCATTATTTAAACTTGCATTGAGAATTATTTTATTCCCTACTTATATATGGAAGTTACAACTTTTTATTAAAAATTGTGAAAAATATTAAAAATTTTCACAAAATCTATAAAAGTATGTATTGATACAAACTTTTATTATTTGTATGTTTCCTTTTTTCTTTGGTAAATAAACATGAATGCACACGGGGTCATGGAGTTTTTTTCCTTTTTGTTTTTTTTAGACCATGATACCTTTATTTTTTTAAAAAAAAATATAATATGACAAATTTAAATGAATATAGTATATTTTTAAGTAAAAGGTATTTTTATTAAAATGATTAATTTTTATCCTATCCAGTGTTATACAGTACATCACCAAACATAATATAGTATTATGTTGTACAATACAATATCTTATATAGTGTCATACCAAACACTGTATAGTATTAAAATTTTATCAGGCCTTATCCTATCAGGTCTTATACTATCAGGCCTTATCTTATACAACGTACCAAATGGGCCCTAAGTGAATTGGATTAGGCTTAGGTATACTTCAAATGGCTAGTTAACTTCAACGTGATTGAATCAAATATTTTAAACTTTAAATGGATAGTTTCAGTGCAATAGGTAGCCATCGCACTATAACAAGCCAAAGGTTACTTTATTTTTTTAAAACATTTTTATACTATATAAATATTCATTCCAATCAAACCCACCAATCCACAAAATAAACTTTTATTCTTTCTGTCTTCAATCTCTCATGTTCTCTAAAATTTCTACTATATTTTCATTTTTCTACAAGTGTCCAATTTAGTGGAAAATTGAAAGTGAATGTGGTGTATGAAGTTTTAAATTGTTCAATTTTTCACCCCAAAGGAAATTCATTGGTGAAATTCTTCAATTCTCTACTCATATTTTTATAATTCATTTAATTTTATATTTTTTTAATTTTTATACTATTTTTATTGATTAAATAGCTATAATTTTTGTTAATTATTATTAATATCTTTTTATTTATATTATTAAATTTTATTCATAAATTTGAATGATCCCAATGATATGAAAAACTATTTGAATAACCAAAATTCTTTACAAAATGTAGCTACTGACTTTTCGAATAATGATTTATAAATATTCCTTTAAGCACATCTGAATTTACATTCTCTCCTCTTCTTCCTCAATATCTCTTCACACCCTTTTAGTCGAAAGAATGTAAATAGTTCCTCATTTTCAACCTATTTCGTAAAAGGATAATTTTTTTTTGAAATATGGAGTTATTTTGACCTCAAAATAGTAAATGGTGTAGAAAAAATATTTTGCAAACATTATCCAAAATCTTATAATTTTAATAGTTATAGTGGTACTAGTGTAATGAGACATCATTATTCTTTTAAATATAAGGATATTACAGATGCTCAAAAACAAAATCCTAAAATGCCTAGCCAAGATAATTGTGAGTATCAATTGTATACATGAATTGGTCATGCCAAAATGCTTTTTAGTATAATAAATTGCCCAAAATTAAATGAGCTTTTTTGTCACTTTAATTCCAATGGCATGGTATGAGTACAAACACTAACACTAATAAATTGACATAAAATTTGACAAAAAGAAAATGATTTTAATCAATTTTTTTGAAAAATTCAAAGGTAAAATTTCACTTACATCCAATATTTGGATATTACCTCCCAAATAGGTTATGTTTATGAAAACACCTATTATATTGATGATAATTTTCTTTTAAATAAAAGATATGATTTGTTTTAAACCAACTCCATCTCCACATGATATATCAACTATTGCTTTTTATATTGTAAATACATGTAATTGGTACATGATATCCAATAAGATATTTTCAATTACCTTTAATAATGCATATGTTAATATTAGTGCTATTACAATTTTAATTCCATCTTTAAATCTTACTCTTAATGCTTGATTTTTTTTTCATCTTAGATGTGTATGCCATATTTTAAATTTGGTTGTTCAAGATGCATTAAAAGTTATTTCTATACTTATGCAAAATATTAGAAATACGATTTTATATATAAAATGATCACTTGCTAGAAAGTATGATTGAAAGTAATTATATGTGCATATGTCTAAGAAACCTAAGACACCCCCACTGGATGCCTATATATGATGGAACTCTACTTTTAAATTATTAGAATTTTACTTAGAGTATAAAGATGTCATAAGTATTTTTTATTCAACAAAAATATTCGGCGATCCTTTTAAAAATGCTGAATGGGAAAGGGCAAAAATTTGCTTACAATTTTTGCAAACATTTTATAAAGTAACTAATCTTTTATGTGGTTTTTATTATCATACATCTCATTTAATGCTTGGAGTTTTACTTAATTATAGTTATATATTTTTAAAATTTATAAGTATTAATGGTTTTGATATTGCTATTGATAAATGCTTTCCAAAATGGAATAAATATTTTAGAAATATTCTTAATTTATATGTTATAGTTGCAATTATGGATCCTAGAGTTAAACAAGAAGGAGTGAAAATAGTACTAATTAGATATCATGCAAATATGCAATGAATTTGATGTAGAGTCATACATGTATAATGCAAAGAATTTATTACAAGAGATTTATCATATATATAGTAGTAAATTTAATTCCTCACTATCACAACCCAATTTCACATTGACCATGACTCGCATGAAGACATCAAACTAATATCTTCACAAGCCTATTATATTTTGTAAACTAACCTAGTAATACATACTTGAATGTAAGTTTATACATAATTATTCATGTTATTATTGATTCACAAAATATAAATAAACTTTCTTTGAATTCATTTTATCATATTATAACATAACTTACTCAAAACATTCTTCCCTATTTTTTTGATTTTTGATTTTTGAATTCTTTACTTAACTTCTTGTTAAAAATTTTATCAATTCAAATTTTGCTTTTATTATCTACTATCTAATTTAGATTCAATTTTTTAAAACTAATTTCATGTTTAACTAGAGTATTAGTCTTTGGAACTAATACCATTACTATTTTTAATATTAAGTTAACTAAACTAAAACACACAACAAACATAATATACAGACACATATATATGAGGCTCAGATCATACATATGGTTATATATAGGGCTATATGTAGATCGGGATGATCTTTCAATATACACAACATCTGCTCGATACATTAACTATGGACTATACATATCAACCATAAGTGAAAATGTCCAAAAATTGTTTTCTAGTTTCACCATCAACAATAATTGTAGAACATGAATGAATATATCCTTTGGTGCATGGAAGGGTCTTTATCAATATCTGAAAAAAAAAAATAAACAAAAGTAGTGAGTATAAAATATTCAATGAGTGATTGCCTAGCCTACCTTGGCGAGTTTGCAGTTGGAAATATATAACCCAGAAATTATATATTAACTCATTTATAATCAGAAGATTTAATCTTTATTATTTTTGCCCTTATTTACTTTATTTGACATATATTCCTTTTAACTCTTTCTATAAATCACATATTTGTCACATAATTTCTAACAATATTTCAAATAACTATATATTTCTTTTAAATAAGTAAATAAACAGATTTTTAGAATAAATGGCCAAATAGTATAAAAAGTCTTCCTTTTGACTTCCTTTATCTATAACCATCTATCCTTTATCCTTTTCCTTCCATTCATTCATAAACTTCTCTCCTAAAAAATGACATTGGTCCTTTTTCTCCCCCATAATTTCAATCTTTTTCAATTTAGCGCCTTGGGTCTATTTTGTTACAAAAGCATCATAGTTTGGCCTATGGGCCCAAATTCATAAATTTTATACAAAAATAAAAAAAATACCATTTCTGCCAAATCAACTTTTATTATTTTTCAAAAATCACATTTTTAATCCATATTTCTTCTTATTTAGTTGAAATAGTTTTCTTTTTTCAAATTTATATAGTTTTTTAGAAAATTTCCCCTTTTACACACAAGAAGGCCAAGATCCTCTAGGAGCTTATCTTCAAATTTTCCTCAAAAATTTTTAACATCAAATCATCAAATGACCAAAATACCCTTGACACATAAGTCAAAGGTATTTTTTTGTCACAAAATGACTATTTTACCCTTAATATTTCAAGGGTGGCCGAAACTTTCATGGAGCTTCTTAACCTCTATTTTCCCTCCAAATTTACTCATATACTCATGTTATTAAAATTCAACAAAAATAATTTATTTCCAATAAATATGATCATTCAACACTATAGATCTTGTTTATTTCATGATTTATGCCATAATTTCCCAAGTCTCAAAATATAAATAATAATGCAAAAACTCAAGCAAAACTTTCTAGAGCAAATGAATGATTGCATGCAATAAATCTTTTTGTAAAATAGTCATTTTGTGATAAAAAATACATTGGACTTATGGGTCAAGGTATTTTTGGTTTTTAATGAGTTAGTAAAAAAAAAAAGGAATGACTGCATGCAATAAATCTTTTTATTTTTAAGAGAAATAAGAAAATCAAATAAAATCTTTAATTGATAAGCTTGCATTTATTTGGAAAGGTGATTCACCACCATTTTAGAAAGTAGGCAAATAAAAATCTAGTGGCTCCTTTCTTTTTTTTCTTAGATTTTGGCCATATGGTTAGATTGGGAGGAAATATTTGTTTTCTTATTTCCTTTTTGTTTACAAGATGATAAGTACACTAGGTTATAACTAGTTTAGTTGCATTTTTTTTTTGAATTTTTAACTAAAAGATGGTAGATAAAAATAAATGCATTCAAGTGCAATTAGTAATTATTAAGTGTCACCTTCCTCAGAGTATTTACTACACTGTAATTTCTATTATCCATTTATTTTATTTTTTTCTCACATGCCTTATAGTTAATGATAAAAATATTAGTATTTTATCTTACTTTATTTAGTCACACAAAAGGAATTGAATGTTTTATTCTTTAGTATACTATCAATATACTTACACTGGCTTTACAATTTTTCAAATTGTTTCCTTTTTTTTCTTACTTGTTGTGCATCATTCCTCAAAAAACTATACCTTCATAAATTATTCAACTTTTTAATTTACTTTCCCATTGACTTCTAAGTTGTTAGGCTACTTTGCCCTTACTTCCAAATGAAAGGTCATGGGCCTCCCTTTAAGAATAGGCCATAGTTTGGCTCCCAAATTAGGCTCAACCATGTGCCTCACTTCTTTCATGGGCAAATGCCCTTCATTTAGGCCTTTCCCCCAAAGATCCATTATTCCTTTTTTCATTGTTGGGTCATTCAGCTAATTATGAGCCTAATTTATCATTTGGGTTTTTCTATGTTTCTAATTTCTTAAACTAAGTGACCTAACTTTCTAATGGATTTGCTCTTTATTTTCTAAACATGCCTAATTAGTCGATATACTCTTAATAGGTCTTATTTGGTTTTCTAGTTGTCCATTCTCAAAAACCTAAATTCTTATTTTCCCAAGTGAATAAGAAAATTCTAATGTACCAATTTACTAATTTCTAAAATTTAAGTCTTTAAATCCTAAATTGATTTCTTCAAATTTTATTTTAACATTTATTCTAGTTTATATAAGTGTGCTTGCAGATATTACATTCACATTCATGCATGAATTCTTCATCTTCTTCAAGAAGATCTATTTTGTATCATGTAAAATATAATGGCTTTTTAGGCATAACCAATGATACCCTTTTAATCAACAATTAGCTTAGTTCTTACTTATTTATACCTATTTTAGCTAATATGTCAAATTTTGATATTTTAGAATGGTGAAAAGTACAAAGGACACAATATCCTATACTTTCTTTTATGATTCATGATATAGTCACCTCTTTAATGTCCATAATTACATCAAAACATGCATTTTCTCTTAGTGAGTGAAGTTTGGATGCCAAGCATCTATCAATGAGTTATGAGAACTTAGAGATGTCTGTTTATTTAAAGGATCAGTATGATGCGAAAGTTAAACAACAAAATAATTTAAGAGAAGATGGTTCATCATCTAGCAAAGGAGGTGAAAACTAAAAATATTAGTGTATTCATGTATTATAAAGTTAGTTAGAAAAATATTTGTACTCTTTTTATTTACCAATAGTGAAAATTTTTTAGATTAGGTCTCATGATTTTTACCTTATACTTAAGAGTTTTACATGTAAAAATTAACGTGTCTTCATTTATTTTCTTAATATTTTAATATTAACCTTATCTAAAATTAATATTAATAGCAAAAATTTAATACATAAACGTGGCACAATCGTATACAAGGCAAGATGCATAATAATAATAATAATAATAATAATAATAGATTTCAATTATAATGGATTGTGAAATTAATATTTAAAACATAACAGGTTGTTTTAACCTACCCAGTATCACTTAGTAAATGTCGACTTAGGACTTGTACTGTAACAACCCAAACTATTGAAAAAGTAGCTTGACCTAGGATTGCCTGACATACAACTTTTGCTTGTTAGGCTAACTTGGTAAGACTTGTTAGTCCATTTTCACAAATCTATTGGTAGCTCTAGCTTAAATGTGTTGTTTCTCTTGCAATCCTACAAATGTGTATTGGATCAACAATAGGTTGATCACATACTAAAAAAAAGGGTTGCTCTCTTACTTTTCTTTCCAAGTTGATTATTTTTTTAATATAGGTTTTTTGACATTTTATAAAAAAATTGGTTTAAGACAATGTTACTAACTTACTGTAAAATGGGTATTGAAATTCATCATGCTAAACTAGTTTTTAATCTCATACTTTCCATAACTAGGATTCCCCAAGATTAGCTTATACTATTAACTGTGGCAGAGTAATTGTGATTGGAGTATTTGCAAGCATGTTATATGGTGGTAGCAAGTACGTAGCAACTTCCGTTCTAGGTAAGTTTATAGTTAAAATCATGGTTCTATACCCTTTCCATTTCATATAACAATCTAGGAATACTTGTATGCAATGCTCAATAGAAAGAATGGAAGGTTGTTTTAGATGTGTAGGTAGAGTAAACATAAGTGGGCTAGGTAGGAAATAATAAACTTGTCGGTCCCGATAAAAAATAGTTAAAGATTGCGGAAAGAGAATGGATCTTGCCTTTATCACATTGGAGATTTGTATACACCACTATCAAACTCAGATTCAATTGATTTTACTTGTAAAAATGTGATAAACAATAGTTATGCAGCAAATAAAGATAAAGATTAAGTTGTAGGAATTAAAAGTAGATGAAAGTAAAGATATGAAGATAAATCTTTTAAAGTGGTTTAACTTGAATTGAAACCGTAATTCAAGTCTACTCCACTTGATCTTTCTCAACCGAAAGACCTTTGAA
>JANHAO010007248.1:0-20363 GCA_026873985.1 Saraca asoca
TACAATCTATCAAAATTAAAACAAAAGGGTTTCCAGATCTTACCTAGAAATGAAGCAGAAGCCATTGAATCACAAAATTAGCCTGTAAAGAGAATGAGGGGAAAGATTACTCCTATGACCACACAGACAAAATTTTGATCAGTTTAGATAGGGAAACTAATCTTCTGAGTGGTTAGGAATAGCGGTCTCCCCTGTGATTATAAAGAGGATTGAGGCAAGTTCACCCATAAAAAACAAGCCCAATCATGGGGCTCATATCCACAATAGCTCAGTTACAAGATCACTTCACAAAATGTGCTTTTACTAAATAGGCTCAATAAAAAAATGACATCTAATTAACTGAATTTATTGTATTATGTCAATCCATAATAAAATGCTAACATATATATATATATATATATTAAATTTTGTCTCCTAACTTTTATGTAAATCAATTTTATACCATAACTTAGAATTTTTATACAATATTAACCCTAAAACCTAATTCCATCCAAATTCTTAGTAGAAGTTATTGAAATAGCATAACCATCGCCATAAGATGGGTTTGGGTAAAATAAAGTTGATTTTAGCAAAGGAGCTTTGGAATCCATGTTTATTTTACCTAAATCGCAAGTTCTATAATGTTATAAAAATGATGGAGAATACAAGTTAGGAGTAAAAAAAATGTAAGATATCAAATTTAAACAACGTCAACAAATTTTGCTAAGAATTTAAATAGAATTATATTTAGGATTGTCATTCATAAAAAATTATAAATTAAGATATGGAATTGATCCAAACAAAAATTAAGGTACAAAATTAAAAAAAAGTGTAATAAATTAAACACAAATCTGAAATTGTAATCTAATTAAAAAAAATACAAAGGTTAAAGTTGCAATATTGATGCATCTATTTTTCAATATAATTAAGTGCATATAGCCTTATTTTGTGAGTACAATGCAAAAATGAGTGATGTTGCTTTTATTTATAGCGATGGTATTATTTTTAGAATAAATTATATTTATTTTATCTGATATTTAGGTTAATTACTTATATTCTCAATTTTCTATCTGTGAAAATATATGCACTTTTTTGTTTTTGTATTTTAAAACCACATTCATCTCTCATACCATAAAAAAGAAATTAAGTTTATATTTCTAAAAATAAAAAAAATGAGTATGAATAAGTGAAATGTTAAAAAATGTAAATGCAATTTACTCGAATTTTTGCATGGCAAGACACAAGTATGGATTACATACATATCTTGCTAAACGAAACCGGGTGAAATATAATAAGTGAAAATGTCATTTTTGAACAACAAAATTTTAAATACTCATAAATAAAAAATGGACTAAAATATTATTTTAGTCTATTAGTCATCTAAATTTTTTCATTTTAATCCTTATTTAATTTTAATTTTAAATTTGATCATTAATAGATTTAATTTAATTTAATCAAATTTCTTTATCTATATTTATCTTTCAGTTTACTAATAAAATCAATGACATAAAAAATTAAAATCTAATTTGATATTATGTAATATTTATACGGTATCTTTCATACTTTAAATTTTTTATATAAATTTAATATAAAAATAAGAATATAAGATTATTATTTTAATTTTTTTATCATTTAATAAATTATTATTTTAACCATGTGTATAGTTAGTTAACTTACGTAAATTATATTTAGTATTCCCATAATTATTGAAAAGGATCCATTAGACTTTACACTTAATAAAAAAAAAAAAGTGTGTGAAAAACAACCCCAGAAAAAACATTGTGCATGGTGTGGCAAACAAAAAAGCTCCATTGCGTTTTATGCCCTCCTCCTCGTTGGTTTTGTGTTTTGGGCTTCTCCTTTGTTCCCTCTTTCGTGCAGGCCCGTGTGGCCTGATTTGTAATTTCAATTTGGTGAAAAAAAAAAAAACTACTGAAAATCAGCGGCTAAACTACACCCGTTGGATCTTCCACTTCAGACAAAAAATCATCCACAGTGGGCCATATGCCCATCCTAACTCTCTTTGGAAATTCTCAACATACTTTGACTTTTCATTATTCCTTTGAGCTGCATCAATGGCGGACGCTTACTTTTCCTTCTTCTCCCTCTTCATTTTCCTCCCACTTTTACTCCTTGTATTCCTCAAATTCATTGTCCGGCCCCGCCCCGTCAAGATCCCGATTAAGAACCGTCATGTCTTCATCACCGGCGGATCCAGTGGCATCGGCCTCGCCCTCGCCCACCGTGCTGCGTCTGAGGGCGCTCGCGTCTCCATCCTGGCTCGCTCCCTCGATAAGCTACAGGAAGCTAAGGACGCGATTCGCCTAGCCACTGGCATCGACGTGGCTGTGTTCCCCGCCGACGTGCGCGACTTCGACGCCGTGAAGAGGGCGGTGGAGGAAGCGGGGCCGATTGATGTGTTGGTTGTGAATCAAGGGGTTTTCGTGCCTGGGGAACTGGAGAAGCAGGAATTGAGTGAGGTGAGGTTCATGGTGGACGTGAATTTGATGGGGAGTTTTAATATGATCAAGGCTGCGTTGCCGGGAATGAAAAATAGAAAGGAGAAAGGACCTGCTTCAATTGCTCTCATGTCATCACAAGCTGGTCAGGTATAATTATAGTTCTTTTTGTACAATAGCAATTTTAAAGCTTGAAATGGATAAATTTTGAAGGTTTGTTTAGTTTAGTTGAGGTTTTGCAGTAGCTTTGTCTTGTTGAATTATAATGATGAATGAAATGGTTGATATAATGGTTTGATTTGCTACTACTAGTTGCAGCTCTGATTTTTATTTTTTAAGTAAATGAAGAATGCATTTGGTTTACATTGGACACGACGTAACTTTGTATGTTCATATACTTCCTATCATAAAAAATTAATCAGAGAATACAACATTTAGGATTTGATAACTGATTGTTATAACCTGGTTTAAGCCTCTTTGCTGCTGCATGGACTGTAACAATGCTCTAAGTTAGTGTTGTGAAACTATCATCAGCTGATGTATCTCTATTTTTTTAGGTGGGTATCTATGGTTATACAGCTTACTCTGCTAGTAAGTTTGGCCTCCGTGGTTTAGCAGAAGCATTGCAACAGGAAGTCATTGCAGATAATATTCATGTCTCTCTTATATTCCCTCCAGATACAGATACTCCTGGTCTGTCAGAAGGTACTGATGTAAATTAGCTTATCTATTCAAATCAATCCCCTTCCTGGTAACTTATTTAGATTTGTTTTGCACTTGTAACCTGTTTAGCACCTTGTGTTAATACATCTCACAAACATGAGCTTCCTGTTCATTATAGATGCCAGGAAACAGGGTCTACAGAATGAATGCTTGAACCCATGACTTGATTAAACTCATTTTATCTCTTGCATATAGTTCTCTGTCAATTGGCAGAGTTCATTAGTTGAATTTTTCAGTTTGCATTGTTGACATTATATAAATTTGTTTTTTTAACCGAAATGCCTTTTCTTTTATTCCTGTCCTAATTCCTGTTTGAAAAATTGTTAGTAGGATATTATTAGATCAAGCCGGAAACGGGAGGTGTTTATAGAGTATTGTCAAGACTTAACTTGTCATGCAGATTGAGTATTGAGCATTTGAATTTTTTAAGTTTATGTCCTCATAGATATAAAGATTTAAATTTGTGACTTTTTTATGCCTTCATGTCAGATATCAGTTTCCATCATCTCTTGGAAACTTTCTTTCCTTCCCTGTAATTGAAGTGAATTTACAAATTTTTTTGTTTCCCTCTACAGAAACCAAGATAAGACCACAGCTGACCAATATCATTGCTGCTTCATCTGGTACAATGAAAGCTGATGAAGTTGCACAGAAAGCTTTAAATGGCATCAAATCAGGCAGTTTCATTGTCGCCTGTAATTTGGAGGGTGTCTTGCTGTCCATAGCAACTGCTGGTTTATCCCCTCAGAGATCATACTTGACAGCTTTTATTGAGGTTGTCACTGTTGGAATAGTGCGTGTTGCAGCTCTATGTTTCCAGTGGGGTTGGTATGGAAGTATAGAGAAGTGGCATACCCAGAGAAATGGTGAGTGTTTCACAAAATGATATATATCTATGAAGGGAATGCAAAAACATCCCGTGATCATTGCCTTGTTAATTAATCCGTCTGGAATATGCAATACTGATTAGGTTATGATTAATAAACTTCAAAGTGGTTTCCTACTGCCTCTGCATGTATAATTTTTTATTTCTGAGTTTTGGATAAAGTGTCCGCTTGGAAATAATTTGGGTATATGTAAGTAAAAAATTGAGATAGTTTAGGTTATATATACAGTGGAAATATAAAAATGAATCGTCACTTCATTCTCTGCTTCCCTTGCGTAAGGAATTAGTAATCTTATAATAGGGAAACATTATTAAAAAATGTTTGAAATCCTTTTATGAACATGGTTTCTTGCTTTGAATCTGGTCTACATTTAGCAAAACTTTAGAGAGAAATTTGAATGAGAGAGTTTTCCAAGCAACTTTCTCCTATATGTGAGTGTAAAACACTTATGATTTACTTTCATTTGATGATAATGGCATATCTATACTTCAAATAAACCAGAATCAATAGAAGAACACGTTTAATGATAAAACAAATGAACATTTAAAAATGATCATATTGAATTCCAACTGCTTCATCTTAATATGGAGGTTCAAATGTACAGTGCATTCTTCATGAAGCTGAGAAAGATCAAATCTTATTTCAGTTTGCTTATTGGATGATGGCTATACTATTTTTTTTTTCCCTTTTTTCTTTGTGTTTCTTTTAATATAGCAATGTAACTTTTAACATTTCCTTATGAAATGCTGTTAGAAATAGAAACTGTAATTTGACACAAAGATAGAGTTATCTGCAGAGATAATACTGATGCTGTGATTATTGTTATTTTTTTCTGTTTTAGGCAATTAGATGCTGTTGATGCATTCTTCTCACTAGAGATTCTGCTTTTATAGCTGCCTTCTAGAATTTAATCGAAGTTTTTGAGTCTCCTGAAGCTGCCAAAAGACTACATCCTGCTTTTTATCTGACTGTCCTGCATTACTGGCTGTAAGTTACATTATTTGGGCATATAACAGATGCGGTATACCCGAGAGAGCTGAAGCTTGCTTTATGCTCATTTTAAACGTGTATGCCAATGCTGCGAGATGATTGTCTTCCACTCTCTTTGACGTTAAGATTCTCTGATATAGGAAACTGAACGATCATATTCATGGAAAACGAGAAACTGGTTGTTTTATGTAATTGGAAGTTGGAAGTCATTTGTTTTCTTTAGTCTGAAGGTGAAGTGATGAATTTCGTATAATAATTTCTCTGGCTAAAAATGTGTAATAAGAGGCTCACTGATCATGTCTAGGAGTACAAAAAACATCGTAGTATTACGTAAAATTACTGAGATTGACAAACTTTTTTGTGGTCAAACAGAAGTCATTCTGTTATCATGGTACTGGAACAGGGCTACATTATTTTGGTCAAATTTTGAAACAAGTAGTATGACAAATTTTGATCGAAGAGAGTGCCTTAAAATGATAGGTGGCCTCGAAGGTTTCTCAAGCTTTCGAAGAGGTTATGTAGAACAAGCTTTAGTTTCGAGCGGTTTTGAAATTGTGGTTTCTAGTTTATAAACTGCTTAGAGGTGCTGTCTTCAAGGAAATTGTTAGGTAAATATATTCAGCGCCATCTCTGTGTTTTGGGATCTTGTACATTAATCATAATCAATGATAATTTTGAAATTATATTAATATTAATATTTTGTAATAAAAATTTTAAACTGTTAATTTAATTCAATGCGTAAAATAAGAAATTATTCCAATAATCTAAATTTAGTATTTAATGAATTTAATATTGAAAGTTCAGTGATTAATTTAGTGGTAAAAGTTTCAAGAGTTATTAAACACATCCATACGCTTGAGAGAGTGACAATTTAAGACAAATAATTTTTTACCGATTTAAGACATAATTTTTTACCATCCTTGATTCTCGAAAACCATTAATCTGAACACACAAAAGTCTAACGTGTATACGAGTCAGTTTTGATAACTATTAATTTTGACAAAATTAAATTTGTAAGAATGACTTTTATATGAATAAATTTTATATTTGAGACAGATGTTAAAAACCGTTTTGAGCGAAGTTAATTTTTGTATAAATGTAAAATTACTTTAAATAGTATGTAATTATTGAAAAGATATAAACATTGAATTGATGTACATGTAGAAAAAAAAAATAACGATAAAAATGGAAACTTTTTAAAGATAGAATATGTTGAATTGGATTTTTTTTTTCCGTATCCAAACATCAAAATATGGCAACAAAAGCAATTTTTGACTCAAAAGTTTATTCTCTTAGACCGAAGCAATTCTCAACTTGTATCCAAATAGGCACAATGCAAAAGGACTAGAAAATTTTGAACAAGAGAAAGTACATTACTGACTACATTTTTTAACATTATTTAAAAAGTATTTTAATTTTACAATTTTCTTAGTTTATATAACATGCCTAGACGAAAATTTTTCTTGATATGTAAAACTTTACTTTATAATCTTTTGTCAAGGGTAGGGGTGGGAGCGGTCGGTTAGGAGTGATTTATATGAATTTTTTTAATTGAATCAATTTTTTTTGTTTATATTTTAATTGATTTATTGACTGTGAATTTTGATTTTAGATTAAACTCTAGTCAATGAGGGATTCTTTCGGGATCTCAAACTGTGACCTGATTCTAAGACAGTAAAATGAGCGAAGAAGGTAAGAAGAAGGGGAAGAGCAACAGAAGACACCAAGCTTTTTAACGTAGTTCAGTCAAATCCAGATAAAATCGAACTCTACATTCACGGTAATATATTGGTTTGAAAATATTTTTATAGAGTTTCAGTATCTAAGCTTCAGTCTCCCTAACGTTCGTCTCCTTCCTTGTATTTATAGAGGTGGTTACAATTATAATTTCACATGCAATAAATCTATTACATGAAGTATTTAATGTATAAGATAGGATGGACAAACTAAATCCTGTAAGTCAGCTTTTGCAGATTGCCTTCTGCCAGTGGCCCCCGCGTGTTTGCGGGGCAATACGTGTGCTAGTCTTTTGCTTAGTGAACTCTTGGGCTGCTGATCGCGCCTCATTGGTCAAATCCTTCGGTTTGGGGAAGTGGTTGTCTTCGAAGTGATAAGATCGAATTTGTTCTTACAAAGGCGAGCTCAAATAGAGGAGGTCACAAGTGATACGATCTGGAGACTTAACACCATGAACGTCTTGCAAGTTGGATCCTTGTCGCGTTTAGGCCATTCGTCAGCTTATTAAGGACGATTTGGATTTCATATATAACATAATCCAATATTAATCGATTCAAATTTTAGAATCGATTTTAACTGCTCAAATTGGTTTTAAAGTGTTTTTAAGTGGTTAATATCAATTTGAATTCATTGAAAGTTTTTTGAAAGTTTTTTTTTTTTTTGTGGTTAATGGTACTAAAAGATAGCATCGATAATTATAAAAATATAACTAGAATTTCAAAATTTAATATAAATTCTCCTATAATTGTCATGACTCATATATAATATAAAATTTTACATCAATAAAATATGAATTTATAAAAATTATGTATTACTTTGTGTACATTATTTGCTGAGCTAAATATTAATCAATAAAAATCTAATAAACAATGATAATTATTATATAATTTTATAATATGTAAATTATTAACATTGCACTGCACTATAATAGATAAAGGTTCTGTTGGCTTTGAAGAATGAGAAAATACAACATTAGATAAAGGTTTTAATTTGATCATTTTTTACTGTTTAATTTCTTTTTTGCCCAGCTGTAGTCAAGGGAGGGATCATACTGAAATGCAGGGTGGTTCATACTAAAATTTATGCAAGAATATTTATCCACAATAGCTGCACTTGCAGAGGGCTGAGCCCAAAAAGATGAAGCCCAATGGGCCGAATGCAGTAGTTGTATCAAGCCCATGTAATCAAAGTACTTGCGTTGCCTCTGTTCAACTCAATTTGTGAGTGTACCACTCAAGCTGTTTTGTTTGGGTGAAGACTTTTGACAAGTGATCATCGAGAAGGAGCGAGATTGATCTTAGCCATGGCTTCATTGATTGCGAAACGAGTTGCTAGTTCGTCGGCCATCAAATCCATCGCGGCAGGCCTTGAAATTGGGGCTTCATCAAGGTCGTACGCCAAGGTTGCAGTGGGGACCGACATAGTCTCGGCCGCACCCAATGTTTCTCTCCAGAAAGCTCGGACCTGGGATGAAGGCGTCTCCTCTCAGTTCTCCAGCACCCCTCTCAAAGACATCTTCAAGGTTTCTGCATTTTCCCCAACCCCTTTTTGTTTTTGTCGATTTTCATTTTCAATTATAGATTCATTTTTTTAAAAATGTTGTTGGTTTAAATACTGACCTTTTTTTTTTTTTTTTGTTTCTGTTTTTACTGTTTTTTATGTTTCAGGGCAAAAAAGTTGTCATCTTTGGTCTACCCGTAAGTTATTTTGACAATTTTCAAGTTACTGTAATTTGTCTATGTTTGTCGTCCATGTTTTGTTTTCTATGATGAAAGCTATTGCTAATTATGGAATCGATATTTTTTAATATATAAGAACTGGGATTTGGTTAAATAAATGTGTTTCGGTTTGTCTTTCATCTATTTTTTTTTTTTTTAAACTATGGTATTAGCATGTGTGGTAATCTGATGTATCTTTTGTTATTTTGTTGCTTTGGCTATCTCACAGGGTGCATACACAGGAGTTTGTTCACATAAACATGTTCCTACTTACAAGAACAACATTGATAAGTTTAAGGCTAAGGGGATCGATTCTGTTATTTGTGTGGCTATTAACGATCCATATTGCATGAATGCATGGGCGGAGAAAATCCAAGCCATAGATGCTGTAAGTTACCCCTAACCTCTTGCTTGAGTGTTAAGGGCTCTATAAACTTTGAGATGTTTTCTCCTAACTTGGCATTTTTTTACGGATTACTTTATATACGTGATGAGATAAATCATTGTTTTATGTTCACTTCCATTTTTTATTTTGTATTGCAACTAAAAGGATCATTCATTCTTAAATCTTATGTCTGATTGAGTAGGAATAGTATAACTTGTGAGGTTACTTGGATACAATCATATTAGTAGTGCTGATATGAGTTTGTACTTCGTCCCAAGTTTAAATAGTCATACAATCAATCAGCTGAGTGTTTCTGCTAACATTAAGGATTTAAAAATTAGGAAGGATTGGACTTTTAGTTTGGCGAAGGGCTTTAATCAATTCTTATACCATAATTTGGTGACTGGAGTAAGAGTTGTTTATATGGATGACAACTTTTCTTTGATACACTGAATATATTCTGTGGCCTAATAATAAGACTTTAAACTCTGACTATCACTGTTCATTTTTTTTTTAATTATAAATTTTTTACTTGATGGCTTACTGCCTTTTTCCTTTATTTATTTATTTTTCTTTGTGTTCTTTTGTGGTGTAATGATAATTGTTTTGCAGATTGAATTTTATGGGGACTTTGATGGGACCTTCCACAAAAACTTGGATTTAGTTACAGATCTCTCTGGTGCTTTGCTTGGAACTCGGTCTCAAAGGTACGTTGCATATTATGTAAATATAACTGTGGTAATGTGGTTCTTAAGATACTTTCTATAATTTCTGTTGTCTGTCATGACTGCTGCTGCTTGAATTTTGCTTGGAAATTTTGCAAATTGAGAAAAATTTCTGTTGTTTTGGTATAGATGGTCAGCATATGTAGTGGATGGGAAGGTTAAGGCACTCAACGTTGAAGAAGCTCCATCTGACGTCAAGGTTTCAGGCGCGGAGACTGTTTTGGAACAGATCTGAAGTCTCTGTTGGTTTGTATTCATAATAAGAATTAAATTTTCAATAAGATGAATCTGGTACTTCCAGCAATGAGAGGGGAGAGACAGGGAAGTTTGTTAGCCTGAAATCTTTGTTGTTTCATTTATGATTCAGTAATGGACTTCTTTCTGTTGTCACCAATCCATGATTCTAGAATGCGAATCGTGTTTTCAATAATGTCATTTCTAGCATTCTGCATATGCATCCAATTTATATTTTTGAGCCATTTCTTACGCCATCCTTTGGGGGCCTGTTACGCCGTTATCTGCTATGCTTCCCTACCAGTTCTGTTTATGACTTCCTTCTTTCTTTTTTTATTTTTCTGGCTTCGGTGAACCATGCTGTTGGTTTTAGAAGTTTAATATTCGTAATTTTGCAACTCCAGTTTTGTCTGGGGTTTCCTTAGATTTCTTGACTTCACATTAAGTTTCAGCGGTGGTTAAATAGATCTAGCAATGGCCAATCAGGTGCAGAGAAGGGTAGTCATTTGGGTTTGTGGTTCATGTTCATAACAAAAATCTTGTAAATTTCCAGTTATCCTTAGCAGCATGGTTCTCTTGGAAAGCCAGAAATGAACTCTTGTTCCAAAAAAAACAGAACATGTTAATGCTTGGGACGTCCTTACCAAAACCATGGCTGCCATCAATGAATGGAGGTCTGCCTCTCATAAGGATGTAATCCAAAGTACTCGGAAATGGTCCCCCACTCCTGACAGAGTCCTCAAAGTAAATGTTGACACCTCTTTTGATGTTTCTTCCTTGTCCTTTGTTATCCTTACAACTATAAAAAAAGAATCACTAAAATTTCAACACACAATTAAGTGTTTATTATATTATCAAATATAAAACTTCATATTCTCTTCTGAAAAACCAATCCTCGAAACTGAAACGTAAAGAGAATTTTCCATTTCATCAACCATTATAGTTTTCTCTGAATTTAATGTTAGCCAAAAAGAAGAATACCCTTTATGAATGCTGCCTATCAACAGGGAGACATCACTTAGCACTTCGCAGCAAGAACCACGTTAACACAAGCCAACCCACTAATATTTGAAGTATCGATATTCTATATAGTAGTTGTGTTCATGTGTCTGTATTGTTTTTGACACTGACACCTGTCGACACTGAGGAAATACGTCCCGGGGTCATGTCTATAATTTCAAAAAGATCAGATACGCGTTCCTTATTTTGACATATATGTCAAGTTCAAATATTTATTATTTATTTATTTATTATTATTATTATTATTTACACTTAAATTATTTTATTTTATAAAACTTTTAAATTATCTTAAATATTTATTTTGAGTACTTGTTTTCATATGAAAAAATAATAATTACAATATACGTATTTATAAATAAATATAATATTTTTTAATATTTATAAATATATCCTTATATTTTTATTATTTATACATATCTCTTACATATCAATGTCCTATATTTTTTTAAAATATCATGTTCCCGTATTTGTATTCATATTTTCCCGTATCAATGTCCGTGCTACATAGCCAGTAACTATGAAGTCAGTTTACAAGTTGATCCACACAGTATGTGTTATGAAAATGAGGGTATTTCAAAAAGCATATCTCTTAGTACTCGATTTAATCTCACGCTGCTTGGGTCAAAAGGACACATGGGTTATTAATAAACAAGAGACTTAGTGGACTCGTGGGTACTTGTTGGACCAAATCAAAGTACAAAAGTTGAATTGGTCCCCTACATGCCAATATATGATGAGTTGGGCCAAATCAACTATAAAAGTTGGAATTATCCCCTGCGCATGAATATCTGGTGAGATCAGTCTAGGTTTGTTTTTAATTTCGTCTTTTTTCTTAGCTCTTGAAAGATAGTGATACATCACCCCTTAAACTTCACGAACAACAGTGTGTAGTACAGATGCTCCGCTTAGCCAAACAGCCTCGAGTCTTGTTATGACACGAGCAATGGCTCAACATGTGGTCCAAATGACACGTGTTAGCTTTGCACTTGTACGTGGCAAGCCGTCACATTGGAGTTCAACTTCTAAGACATAACTCATCCTCATCACAGTGAACTCTATCCATCATCCCAACACGTACTTCCAGCTCTTGCTATATAATTCTCATGCGATGCCTTCTAGTTTGGAACAGCAGAAATCATCTTCACAGCCTGTTTCATCTTACTTTGTTTCTGATTCTGATAAGGATGACGAGTAAGGATCAAAAGTTCCCTCCTCAGAGTCAACAAACTCAGCCTGGCGAAGAGCATGTCATGAAACCAGTCCCACAATGCATAAGTCCTGATTACAAGCATGCCAACAAGCTTCAGGTATATACTTTCTGTAATGAAGTAACCTAATCACACCTAATTTATTTATCTTACTGTAAATTTAGCATACTAGACCTCATTGTATTGTAAAGTAGACAGAATACGAAATTCAATTTTTTTCATAATACTTAGAAATTAAGTAATATTTTTCTAAATAAGTAGGGTATGTTAAGATCAAATTCTATGAAGTGTTCAGTAAGTAAAACTGAGACATAATTTATGAGACACAGTAAAGAAATTTAAGGAAAAAAGAAGTGTCTTGTTAGCTTTGTTGTTTAACTTAATTAAATAAGGATGCAACTATTTATGCAGGGAAAAGTGGCATTGGTGACAGGAGGTGACTCTGGGATTGGCAGAGCGGCTTGTCTGAGTTTCGTGAAGGAGGGTGCAACGGTGGCCTTCACGCACGAAAAGGGACAGGAGGACAAGGACTAGGACAAAACACTCCAGAAGCTTCTAGAAGCCAAGACAAGAGAGACAAAGGATCCAATGGCAATAGCTGCTGACGTTGGATACGATTAGAACTGCAAGAAGGTAATGGATGTGGTTGTGAAAGAGTACGGACGCATAGATATTCTGGTGAACAATGCAGCTGAGCAGCACATGACTAACTCTGTTGTGGAAATCACTGAAGAGGGGCTTGTAAGGGTCTTCAGAACCAACATCTTTTCTCACTTCTTCATGGTCAGGTATATGAAATCCACGCGAGACACAATTTTTTTTTTTTATATTTTATCAAGTTAACCACCCCACAAGAACAAAAGGTTTCGCTTATTCTCATATCTAGAGATATTTTCTTTCGGTAAAAAAAAAAGTGAGTGTATAAAAAATGATTATTCTATATTTTATGAAAATAAAAAGAGCCTGAAAGTCTAATTACCCAAGATTTAAACGTGTATTCTGATGAGACTACTGTTATATTCCCTTGCTCTGTTTTACTGGCTTTAATCTATTCACTTATATGTCACCGTATAGTTTAGATTGATGTCATTTATTCATTAGTTTTATGTTTTATTTTTTAGATTGTGTTAAATGTATATCTAGTTTATACACTTGAATATACAAATATAAATGTAATTATCATTTTCAATGTTAAAATGGTTGCACAATCTATTTCAGAAAATGAGAGAAAAGATATGTTATTTTTGAAAAAAGGAAAATAATATAACCTTTTAATTCCCTTTATTACCTTCTATCTTTTTATTATAAATTCTTAATTCCAAAAAATTATAAGTATCATCTTTGTATTAAAGAAATTTTTACATATACATTACGGAATGTATTGTCACGTGTACAATGGTATGTTTAAGAAAATTAAATGAAAAACGAATCATTTATTAACTTTTTCCTTTTTTAACTTTTTCTTTTTTTAGGGAAAAATATATTTTATTTTGTCTTATATTTTTGATTTCAATTTATCAATTTATAATTTAAAATGTCACAAAGAAATAATTTGTAATTTATATAATTAATATTTTATTCATTTGTGTTAATTTTTTATCTTGTTCATCTGTGATTCATCTCTAATTTCAATTTATCGATTCATAGTTTAAATATCGCAAAAAGATAATTTCTAATTTGTACTATTAACATTTTGTCCATCCATATTAATCTTCTATGTCAATTTAAAGGATTGTATCATATGTCAATCACATATTTTTTTAATTTGATGTAATTGTATCCTATTATTTTCTATTTTTTCTTTTATCTAAATTCAAAATCAAATAAATTTTATAGAAATCAAATGTAGATTTTTGTTTAGGGTTTTGTATTTAGGAGAAGAGTTACCTGGAAATGATAAGGTGAAATTAGGATCAAATTAGGGAGTATGTGATTGGTATGTGACAAAGTCCATTATATCTAGATGGAAAATTAGCACAAGTACAATGTTATCGTGCAAATCACATGTTGTTTTTTATTTTTTATAATATTTTAAATTAAGGGTGAATAAATTAAAATTAGAGATATATCACATGTGGGTGAAATATATATTTTTTCCGTAATGTAGTATAGTATAGTGAATGATATTTATATAAGAATTTTTTTATAAATAATTTAATGTAATATACATGGCTATATAATAAATTTTTTCTTAGGTTTGTTGAGATTGCAGAGACATTCTTATTTTTGAACTTGTGAATACTATTTACGTGTAAATTTAGTCAATCCAAAAGTTCAGAGTCTTAAACTACAAGTTGAGAGTGTAAAATCACAGGATAGAGAGAGAGAGAGGAAGAACAAGATGACACAAAGAGTTTTTAACGTAGTTCAACTAAGTGCAATGCTTACGTTCATGGTTGTCTTATTTCTCTATATATTTTGGTAGAGTAACAACATATGTCTATCCCTTTTGTACAATGATTTCAACTCCTCTTTATAGTAGTCGAGCTGTCATAATGTAATTCTATAACGGAAATGAATCATCAACTGGTTACATAACAGTCAATAAAGGATTTCTATAAAATAGACAATTGAACAGATTTCTCCGAATTGATGGCTGGAAAAGCATGTTTTGAGCTGTGGGCTAGACCTCGTTCTTAACAACCTGAGGTTGCTGCTTTAACTCTTGTTGACTAGTGATATGAATTCGCATTTGGCGACCTAATATCATGCTCCAACAACCTCAATCCTGGTCGAGTTAGGCCCTTATTAGCTTGACTTGTTCATTGAGCTTTTACTTGCCCATTACTCACAACAAATACATTTCTTAATTTTAATTTTAGAACAACACAAATCTTTTTAATATTTCGCAAAGCTTACCTAGATATTTTTGTAATTACCTTTGGTGTAAAAATGCTTTGAAGCACATGAAAGAAGGAAGCTTTATTATTAACTCAACCTCAGCCAATGCCTATTTTGGGAATCTAATGATGCTGGATTACACTGCAAGTAAGGGAGCCATTATGGCTTTCACCAGAGGCCTCTCATAGCAGTTTGTAAGCAAAGGAATCCAAGTCAACGCAGTGGCTCCTAGCCCGATTTGGACTCTATTGCAACTGGTAACGTTGCCCGGTGAGGTGGTTGAGAAGCTTGGATTTGATGTGCCAATGAGTAAAGTAGCTCAACCTTCTGAAATTGCACCATGCTATGTGTTCTTGGCATCCCTTCAGAACTCTTCCTACTTTACTGGCTAAGTCCTTCATCCAAATTATGCGTAAAATTCTTTCTTTACATGGAATTTAATTGCTTATAGTTTCTGCTTTTGTTTGTGTATATATATTTGTCTTTGCAAGTGGAATGATCATCAATGCTTAATGGTAGCTGGTGTAAATCTGCAAAAGAATGCCTGCTTGCTATTAAAAAAAGCAGTGTTTATGAGGTGGTGTAAATAAGCAGTAGCAAAAGTCCTTGGCTTTTGTTCTGAGATAGTAAATGAAATAAGATGTAATTTTGTTCTAAGACAGTTTTTGAGATAGTAAATGAAATGATATAAGATGTAATTGATAAAAAAATTTACAAAGACAATAATTGGATTAATTATTTAAGATGTAATTGATGAAAAAATTTAAAAAGAACGCTAATTAGATCAATTAATCATATAATTAAATATAGTAGAATACAAAAAATTAAATGAGTTTAGGATTACCTGGTCATGCTCTTGATTCATTGGTTTTGATAAAATCTTAATTTCTGATGACTCTAATCTTTTACTGGAAAATTCTCTATGATTGTTCATTGATGGGAGAAAGTGTCTGACTTGAAGTTATAGGATTTATAACTATGACCTAATGGGCTTGGGTATTACCTATTAAAGTGACTCAGTTTAATACTAGAAACATTAGACTATGGTACTATTGGGCTTATTATATAATGTCATATAAATTAATGGTCCTTATACCTTACACATTAATAAAACAAATTTATGAATTAGGAAGTCCATAATAGAAATAATTCCAACAATTTTCCACTTGGATGACATAATTCATAAACCGTGGTCATTTCCAATCAATGTTAATGTAATCATGGTACTATTATACCTATAGGTTTATTGAAATCATAAACTTTCAACTATGTAGATCATTATATCTGAAGGATATATAATGTCATA
This sequence comes from Saraca asoca, assembly GCA_026873985.1. Lineage (NCBI taxonomy): Eukaryota > Viridiplantae > Streptophyta > Magnoliopsida > Fabales > Fabaceae > Saraca > Saraca asoca. Next base: position 16,213 of record JANHAO010007248.1, read on the forward strand.
CATACATTGTACATTTACACTTTGATGTACACTTACACTTCGATGATCAGTCATAAAACATCCTTAGTAAAATTTGCACGATAGTAAATGTGACAAAATGTAAATCTCCACACATGGTCTTAACATCCACTCAAGATGCCATTTGAAACATAGAGTTTAAATGTCTCAACACAGTAATGAGACTGGGTTTAAAATGTCTCAAATCACATGTCATAATCAAATAATGTGCACAAATATGGCAAAATCATGAATATTTTACTATGAATATTTTGCTCATATATAACTCGGGATATCAATCATGATAATTTATTATTTCAACACAAAACTCTCATTAACCTTGAACACCGGAAAGGCGTAGTCAAATTCATTACATTTGTTTGTTCATGAACAATTTCATACCTAAGCCTTTGATTAGTGAATTTGCAAGTATACAATCTATGGCAATGTTGACAATGGATTTTGGTTTTGCCAGAACCCAGCCAACTTGAAGAGTTTCTTTTAGGACTCGAATTGCTATCTGGCTATTGATGCAGAAAATAGAGGCAGAAAAGCAAAAGGAAGATGAAAAAGAACAGAAGGCACAAGGTTTTAACAAGGTTTGGCCAAAATCAGGCAGTACCAATCCCTACGTCCATGGTATCTTTTTTATTGATTCTGGAGGTAGTTCTACAAAGTTTCAGTATTTCTTCTTAGAATTACTTACAGTGATCTCCTTCATCCTATTTATAGAGGTTGGGAGGTTATAAATGTAATTTTACATGTTGTAAATATATTACATCAAGCATTAAATGTACAAGACAATATAAACTTCTATAGTCCAGTTTTTGCAGATTACTTTTGTGTGTGGGCCCCCCTTGTTTGCTAAAGCTGTGGGTTGACAGAAGCTTGTTTGATGCTCCATGTTGTTGAGTTCTTAGTATATTTCACCCCACGAACTAGGCCCCTTAGCTTGGGTTGCTATTGTTTTTTGGGCAACGATGACGAGCTCGAAGCGGATCGCTAGCTATGTGAGCTCGGGGTTGTACTTAGCAAGCTGGGACTCAACGTCCTCAATCTCAGCGAGCTAGACTTCCCTTGCTCAAACTTAGCTTTTGCTAGGCTCCTACCGATCTGTTTCGTGAGACCAAGTTTTACCCACAACACTGGCTATGTGAGCTGGATCTTGCTTTTTAACGAGTTGAGACTCTCCCTTACTCTGCTGCTCGCGCTGATGATTGCCTAATGAGCTATCCCCTTTTTATCATAAACTTAAATTGCTGTCGAGCCCTTTGCTGGCCTATTCCATGATGTTGGATTTTGCCCATAACATAAGCCCCCCAACTCTCATTTCGCTTTATGGACTGGGAGTTGAAACTTCACTGTGCAGTCAAAATCCTTGCCTATAACTTCTGCTAAGTTGTCACTTCAGACTCAAATCTTTCACTTCATCTATTCTAGGCCATGCTCTTTCTTGTGCATGGTTCCTAGCTGTTGGCATGGCAGTTTCATTTCTTCTTGAACCATCCAATTAGGAACAACTAAATATTCTCTAGATTTTTCAAGGGACCGAGCTGGTCTTTTTAAAGGTTAATGGCCTCCTTCTTTCTTCGTAGAAGAGTTCGATAGGTGCCTTAACTAAGCCCCCTATGTTTCTGGTGGTTTAGCTTCTGACGGAGCACTTTGAGGCATGCATAGCCTACTACAAGAGATCAAGAGGCATGAATAGCCTACTGCATGTGACTCCCATAGATAACTCTTTTTCCTGACTATAGGGGAGTCTTATGCTGATCTTGGATTACTTCCTCACGATTTCTTCGTGAGACACATCCCTCCTGGCTACGCCCTTTAGGGCTTTTCAAATTCTTAATCCTAGGGGTGAGGCTGAAGAGGAGCCTTTGGCTGAGGAAGCTTCTTAGAAGAAGAAAATTGGGGATTTAGCGAGCCCTCCAATCCTTTTGTTGAATGAGATTTGGCTTTCGGAGACCAGCTTTTTCTCCTTGGAAGTGATAGCTATAGGCCTTGTACTTAGATGTACCTTGAACCTTTTGATGTAAACTTACCTTGTCGAGGTTTCTTAATAAATGAACTCTATGAGTGTTACATCGTGTTGAATCTTCATAAATGGTTGTACAAATCCTCGCAAATCATAATTGAGTGAAATATCCAGATGGCCAATCAGCTACATTTTAGTTAGATAACAAATTTAGACAATGGTGAGCTTTAAGTGAATAATGTTTAGGCAGGTCGCATGAGAGCTGCGATCTTGGCCACACAAAAATTTGTACCTTATAGATCACTCTGCAGCACACTGCTGCCTTGTGGATAATGTGAATTCTAATCTTTGTTGACGATTGTATTGCTTAAACAAACAAGTTTATTTTTAGTGCTTCTGTGCCTCAGTGAGCACATAGCTTCACTGGAACTTGAGTTTGTTTTAAGCATCTCTATACCTTAGTGAGCTCACAACTCAACTGGTTAATAAGTTTATTTTGAGCATCTCCATGTCTTAACTAGACCGAAGGTTACAATTGGATAATGAGTATGCTTTAAGCATCTCCACACCTCAGCGAACCCACAGCTCAACTGGATAACAAGTTTATTTTGAGCGTCTCCATGCCTCAATTGGACCAAAGGTCATAGTTGGATAATGACTATGTTTTGAGCATCCCCATGCCTCAGCGAGCTCACAGCTCAACTGGATAATGAGTTTATTTTGAACATCTTCATACCTTAACTGGACCAAAGTTTGTAGTTGGATAATGAGTATGTTTGAAGGTCACAATTGGATAATGAGTATATTTTGAGCGTCTCCACGTTTCAGTGAGCCCGCAGCTCAACTGGATAATGATTTTATTTTAAGCGTCTGCACGCCTCAATTGGATTAAAGGTCGTAGTTAGATAATGAGTATGTTTGAAGCATCTCCACACCTCAGCAAGTTCGCAGCTCAATTGGATAATAAGTTTATTTTGAGCATTTTCATGCCTCAACTGGATCGAAGGTCGTAGTTGGATAATAAGTATGTTTTAAGTGTCTTTATGCCTCAGTGAGCTTATAGCTCAACTGGATAATGAGTTTATTTTGAGGGTCTCCATGCCTCAACTGGACTGAAGATTGTAGTTGGATAATGAGTATGTTTTGAGCATCTCCACGCCTCAATGAGCTCATAGCTCAACTGGATAATGAGTTTATTTTGAGTGTCTTCACGTCTCAACTAGATCAAAGGTCACCGTTGGATAATGAATATGTTTTAAGCGTCTCTATGCCTCAGCGAGCCCGTAGCTCAACTGGATAATGAGTTTATTTTGAGCATCTCCATGCCTCAATTGGATCGAAGGTCACTGTTGGATAATGAGTAACATATGTTGTTTGAAAGAGTTGACCACATACGAGCTGCAAAGATTGCGAACATTTGATAGTGGAAAGCAAACTAGAGAGAAGCAATGAAGAGTTGAAAAAGTACCAGTACAAAAAAAATACATTTTAGCGATCGAATTTTTCGATCGCTAAAAATTGAATTTTGGTCGTAGACAGTTTTTGCAACCGAACAGCTACCGAAATTCAAGAGTGGCTAAAACTCCAGTCGCAAGACAATCAGCGACCGAAATTGGGCAGTGGCTGGATTTAGCGACCGAAATAGAGATCGAAAATTTCGGTCGCTAAAGTGCATTTTTTTGGTCACTGGCAAGACTTCTTTGCGACCGAAATTTTTGATCGCTATTTCGATCGCTAAAGTGGTATATTGTTAAAATTTTTTGCGATCGAAATTTTCGATGGTTATTTCGGTCTCTAAAGTGGTATAATGTCAAATTTTTTACGACCGAAATTTTTGATGGCTATTTCGGTCTCTAAAGTGGTATATTGTCAAATTTTTTTGCGACCAAAATTTTCGGTTGCTATTTCGGTCTTTAAACCAGCGATCAAAAATTTTGGCCGCTAATGGCCTTTTTATGTAAATTTTTTACGACCGAAATTTTCGATCTCGGTCTCCAAACGTCGATCGTGGTGAATTTTTTGCGACTGAAATTTCGGTCACTAAATGGTCAAATGTGAAAAAGAAAAAGCATGATGTTTTCAAATTGCCTGTATGCATTTTTATTGCCTTATACGCATCAGTTCTATCTAAATTGATAAATGGGTAACCTCATATGCATTTTTATATTTAATGAATAAT
>JANHAO010007249.1:0-20391 GCA_026873985.1 Saraca asoca
TAATTACAAGCTACAGTTGTGTTACATCAAGGTATAAATGAGAAAAGATAGTAAAAGACTGCAAACTAGCCATTGCAGAATGTAGGCTACAGGGTAGATTCTCTAGGTTGACTGTAGACTGGATCTGTTTGCCCCCGTCACTGCATTACTGCTAGATCGAGCGAGGGGTTGGCCATCCCAAGCTGAAATTTCTGGCTCAGGGACATCACGGAGACTACTGTGGTGAGCCTGCTATCCCCACTACTTCATAGGCGAGTCTGGTGGCTTCCTCATCGGCTCGCTGGGCCGCTACCTTGTGAGGCAAGGATGGCTTCAAAATATGTGTCTAGATTATCCTGTCGCATCACTGCTTCGTATCTTCGTAGGATTATGCTGAAACAGCCTCGTTGTGCCACTTGTGGATGGGCGAAGCGAAGCTTGTTGAGTGCCTCTGGCATCCTGGGGCCGCGAGTTCTTAAGGCTATTTTTGTATACAACATAAGCCCCCCAACTCTTAGTTTGCTTCAAGGGCCGGGAGTTGCATGTTTCTAAGGATTGATTCGTATTTTTAGCAAGTGTCCTTCTTCAACTGAGATGTCATGTCAGATGTAATTTTTTTCTGCTTTAGGCCATACTTTCTTCTATTTGCCATTTTTGGCCGTTGGCATAGCATTGTCGCTTATTCCGGGCCGTTGGATGAAGATCAGGTCAGATACCTTCTGGATTATTTAAAGGGCTGAGCGGGTCTATTTATAGCCTGGGGCATTCTCTCTTTCGTCCCAGAGAAACTCAATGAAGGAGATTAAAGAGCCCCATGTATTCTGGTGTCTTGGCTTTTGATGAAGCTTGCTGAGATATGGATAACCTGTTATAGAGTGCCGGGAGACATGGATAGCCTGTTGCACGTGGCTCCACTACAGGACTCGTCAGACGGGGTCCTAGGGGATCTTGCACTAACTTCAAGCCACCTCCTCCGGCTATTACTTGTGGTGCAGCACCCTGGCCAGGTGGCTACGATTTTTTGATTTACTCTTGGCCTGGCTCAGGGGGAAGCATCGGAGGGAATAAGTAGGAGGAACTGGGAGTTGATGTCCTTCCTGCAGGCATGAGCTCGATGATCGGTCTTCGACTCTTTGTCAAAATGGTTGTGCTGGGTCGCGGAGCTCCTTGCCTTTGTTTCTTCATTTCTTTTTTTAATGTAATTTTGCCTCACTAGTCGAGGTCTTTTTACTGTTCAAGCTTGTTCTTTTCTTACATGTTGTAATAGGATACTTCACACATCACTGTATGCACACTTTTGATGATTAATGAAATTTCTCTTTTTGCCAATCAGTTATGCTTTGTATTCCTAATTACTCGACTAGTTGGAAGTGAGAGAGGGGTCACATGCAAGCTACGCCCAAGGGGTCTCATTTGAGACATGAGAGATACGTCCATATGAGAGCTGTGGGAAGTCATCCGTATGAGAGTTGCAGGAAAATGTGTGGAAGTTAAGATGACTTGTTTTGTTTAGGTTTCGTTGTAGCAAGGTGAAAATCATTTGTAAAAAAAAAAAGATTGTGAAGTAGTGCTGCAGCAAGGTGAGAACCGTTCACTGTAGCGATTTTATAAAGTAATGTTGTACTGAGGTGAGAACCGTTCGCTATAGCAACGGGCGAGGTGAAGACCGTTTGTTGAAGTTTTATGCTGTAGTGAGGTGAAAACTGTTTGCTGTAGCGATTTTCCAGAGTCATGTTGTGGCGAGGTGAAATCCATTTGCTATAGCAAGGGGACAAGATGAAGACCGTTCGCCAAAGTTTTATGCTGTAGTAAGGTGAAAACTGTTCATTGTAGCGATATTGCAATGACGGAGTGCAAACTTTTTGTCTGGATAATACTTGGCCAATCGACAACTCATATTAATTCAAAATATTGTTATTGGTACAATTGATAATAAACGAGAGTTATAGGATCAAAATATAGTTCTAATGGAGGGCTCGGGCTCTTGGGTGATAACTCGCTGAGCCTGTTGAGCGCGCTGCCCCGATGGTTCTACCACATAATCCTATAGCCGACCTCTTCTGATGAGGCCTTCAATAGTATTTTTAGTGCATGACACTCTGAGGTGGTGTGTCCAGCCTCATTGTGATAGGCACAAAATCTGCTCTGATCTCTGGACTTGGCGGGTACCTTCATTGGCCTAGGCCTTCCGAAGTCCTCATTGTGCCTTTCTACAGCAAAGATTTTATCCTGCATGTCTAATAGGATGCTATAGCTCTCGAAGTGGCCTTTGGGTCATCGAGGTTTCGCTTTCTTTGTGAGATGAGGAGTGGGGTTGTCGTGACTCTTGCTACCCCTTTTTTTGCTTGCGGTAGGATCGCTATGGCTCACTTTATGCTTGGGTTCCTCTGTTTCAAAGGTTTCTTTCCATCTTATTTGTTTGGTTGCCTGATCAAAGAATTCTACGAGGTCTTGAGTGCAGGACTTGTAGAGGCTTCTGTACAACTTGCCATCCTTGCGAAGTCCCGCTGAGATGGCCGTAAGAATGCTTTCCTCCGAGGGATTCTCTACGGAGTTAGCCTCATGCCTGAATCGAGCTATGTAGTCCTTAAGCGACTCATTCTTGCACTGGAAAATTATCGCGAGGTGACAAGGAGGCGCAAGTTGCCTTTTTAGCATTCAGTATTAGCTAACAAATTTCCTTTGGCATTCTTCCCAACTACAGATGCTGCGAGCTAGGAGGCACTTGAACCATGCCCGAGGCGTTGCCCCTAATGTGGTGGGAAAGACGCAGCATTTCACTAGGGGGTCAATTGTCTGGAGGTCCATTTGAGTATTGAATGTGTGCAGGTGATCGCTTGGGTCGCTATTCCTGTCGTACAGCGGGATAATGGGCACTTTGAGTTTCTGCGGAAGAGGTTGTTTCTCAATCTCTATAGAAAATGGTGAGGTCTCTTCATTGCAAGGCTGGCGGCTTTGAGGTTGCAGATGCTCTTCTAGCTGTTTTAGCCTTTGGAGAACCTCTTCCATTGTGGGACGTTGTCCTTCACACTGAGGGGCAGAGCTTTCTGCTCACTGTGAGCCCCCCAGTCGCTGGCCATCACAAACTTCTCTCTGAGCTTCCTCGTGAAGCTGCTGGAGTTATGCCATGACTTCTTCTTGTCTTTAGGCATTTTGTGCTTTTGCCTGAGCAAGCACCTTGATAGTTTTAGCTAACTCCCTATCTGTGTTTTCGAGTGCCAATCGAAACTAGTCGGGAGTCTGTGCTTCTTGGGTTTTCGACGCAGCAGCGTGCTGTTGGGAAATCGGAATGGTAGAACTCTGAGTCGTTCTTCCCCTAGTCATTGTTGCACTGCAAATGAGATTCCAGAGAGCAGATGGTCCCCATAGACGGTGCCAAAACATTGACGGTGAAATCTGGTTTATACAGGGGAGAGTTTAGGGAACCAAAACTGCTCCTGAAGTGCAGAAGGAGGTGGACCAAGAGGAAGAAGGGATGAGGAGGTGACGAGTTTAACATGGCTAAATCCGGGCGGCACTGGACCCTACATCCACGGTAAAGATTCTATTAATGTAAGAGTTGCTATTTACAGAGTTGGCTCCTCCTTTCTTTCTAATAATGTAATCCTATTTATAGAGGGAGGAGGAGTCGCCTACATTAATTACAAGTTACAATTATATTACATCAAGGTATAAATGAGAAAAGATAGTAAAAGACTGCAAACTAGCTATTGCAGAATGTAGGCTACAGGGTAGATTCTCTAGGTCGGCTGTAGACTGGATCTATCTGGCCCCATCACTACATCGCTACTAGACCTAGGAAGGGGTTGGGCATCCTAAGCAGGAATTTCTGGCTCAGGGACGTCGCAGTGACTGCTATGGCGAGCTTGCTGTCACTGCTACTTGACAGGCGAGTCTGGTGGCTTCCTCATCAGCTCGCTGGGCTGCTACCTTGCGAGGCGAGGATGTCTTCAAGATGTGTGTCTGGATTATCCTACCGCATCGCTGCTTCACAGCTTCATAGGATTATGCTGAAACAGCCTCGCTGTGCCACTTGCAGATGGGTGAAGCAAAGCTTGCTAAGTGCCTCTGGCGTCTTGGGGTCGCGAGCTCTTAAGGCTATTTTTGTATACAACATCTTCTTTCTGAGTATGGGCCTATGCTACAAATTTTTCCTTATACCTCTCAATCACCTCTTGAGTACCTTTTTTGGTTTTAAAGATACACTTGCATCCAATAGGCTTGTAACCAATAGTAAACTTTATAAGATTTCACACATCATTATAGAGTATCAAAGCAATCCATTTTTCATAGCCTTCATCTATTCTAAAGAATTAGGACTTAAAATGGCTTCTTAAAAAACTGGTGAGATGGTTACCATCATTAATTTCAATCAGTGCTCCTATAGGTATACCATATTGTCATTAGTAATTTATGGTTTACAAGCCATCTGGGATTTCCTTAAAGGTATTTCATTTACAAGACTTGGTTCTTTTCTACCACCATTGAAGCATTAAGCTTTCCAACTTCTAAAATTAGTTTTAACATTTGTTGTATTGAATCATTTTCTTGATCAATTTGGTTTGTTTCAACTAGTGACAATACTAGTGGAATAACAAATAACACTTCTCTAAGAGAGATGTTACATGATCTTTCACTCCCACTTTTACTAGAATAAGGTGCTTCAATTACCCTAGTGGTCCAGGTCAGACAATAAAATCTGCCACCTTTGTAGTTGTTACAATATTCAATAAAGTAATAATTAATAGTCTTTATATCAAATTAATTTGTATATGAATTATACAACTTTAATTCAGCCATGCTACCCCAAACATGGAAATACCTAAGACTAGACTTTTCCCATATAGTAATTCATATGAGATTTTAGATATAAACTTACTAAAGACTTGGTTTAGAATATATATATATCTGGTAAAATTAAATGCACTACCATGCATCCGACGTGTCTATGAGCATGTAATTCCACTTTCTTGGGATCTAATTCTATTTAGGCATTCCAAGCATAAGGTTGCTAGCATAAAAAATTCACAATCTTGGTAATATCTTACAAGGGAATTAGAATTTCCATCAATTTCAATGTATCTCCTTAGCACTCACCACATTTATCAGAATCCATGCACTTGATTTTTTTTATCATTTTGACTTCAATCTCAACTTTAAACACCTCAAAAGAATTTAAGGATTCCAATTTTTAGTGGATATTTTCATCTAACAAAAACTTGAACAATCATCAATGAAGATGAAATATCAATATCCACCCATAGCGCTTGGTGTAATTAGTCCACTTACATAATGTGAATTAACTCTAGCATATATGACCTTCTAGTCCTTTTCCTTTTTTTAGCTCTAATTAGGAATATATCTTTTGATGTAATCAATACAAATACCATGATAGATAAGTCCATATCATAAAGAAACTCTTCTTTTTTCAATCATTCCATCTCTTTTGTGGAGATATCACCTAGATGTCTATACCATAACATGGAGGATCTCACATTAGTTCCAATATTTTTTATATCCAACTATAATATTTGTGAACAAACTAATTTTTCAATTTGTCAATAGCAACTGGTTTCACAGGTTTAAAACAATAATTGAAATCTATTTCTTCTCATGGAAGGTATATAAATAATGTCACTTGATTTTAAAATATGACTAGAAAATAAACTTGAGGCAACTAAGCCTACATGCTTATCTTACACTTTTCAACCATTTCTAATCTAACTATTGGATTTCTATCACTTGACTTACTTTTATTTCTTAATGCTTATAATGAATTTGTAATGAAAAATGATTGCACCAGTGTTTAACCACCAAGTATATAACAAAATTTCTATAATATTTGATTTAAAACACACTAGAGCTAGTGAAAGCTTCATGATCTATAGTGTTGTGCATTCATATCACTTTTATTGCTTCTCAAAATTAGGTTCCTTTGGATGTGATTTATTCTCACGCTTAGCACTTGATCTATGTGAAACAAAGTGAGTGTAAAGACCTTTACTTTCATCACATCATCTTTCACTTGACTAACTATAGAGGTCATTTCACTGAAAGTCTACTCACCTCTCTAGGTGTAATATGATGTCTTTAGAACATCATTTTTGAACTAGAAAAGACTCCAAAACTTGCTAAATCAAATGACTATTTTTTTAAATCCACTTTCATGTCTATGAGTGATTATAATAGTATACCAGTTCCACGATATGATCACAAACCATCCTAAATAATTTTATCTAGTAATGAGAGGTAATATCTTTTTCAACCTTATTGAACTTTACAAACTCATTAACTACAAAGTCTATAAACACTTTGGCATCTGGAGAATTAGCAATTTTTTATCGATGGTTTTATCCTTAATATGCATCATAACTATCTAGTGCAATTTATTAGAGTGTATTTACTTTCCACGAAGAACCCTTTTTCACAAAAGTAAATTCATCATCTATCTTTAACTTTCCCTTTCTCCATGCCAAATATAAAATTTTGGTGATTACTAAATATGATATCAGCAACTCAGCCCAAATATCTAGAACTCAACCCAATCCTCATAAATAGTCTCATTCACTATTTTTCATGGAAGTTAATTGCACAGAGAATGAAGATCAAGGAAATAGCAAAATATGAAATTATTATAAATTTACAAGATGTAGGTTTAACTTAGTCATGCTGAAATACTTCATCAATAATCATGCAATTCCAAATAGTATTACACTATGAAACCCAACACCAATAGGACATTTAAGGCTTCATAATATAATACAAGGATTGAATGTTACATTCCTAAAACCTAGCACCCATTAAGTGTTTAAAATTTTAAAAACATAACAAGCAATCCTAACACTCATATTATCACTAACAAACTATGTTAATAATATTACATCAATAGGATATATGTATTACCAATATAGCATTCTCCTATATATAATTTCAAAATTTTATTTCAGCAAAATTTTATGTAACTAGTCCCATGATAGGTGAGTGCACAATTACACAATTGCATAACATTTCACGGCATAACATGAGTAATAAAATTCCTACATAATTCCAATTTCATGCATATAAATATGCATAATTCAAATAATAATCAATCATCATCCAAAAAATTTTGGAAAAAATATAAACAATAGTCCAATATGTAGGAAACAAATAGTAAAATTTTAAGGCGCAAATAATAACAAATTATTGTTTAAATAAAATGTGTAAAAAATAAATAAAAATTTTTATTTCTAAAAAAATCTGGAAAAATTACAAAAAATAAAACTTGAAGAGTGGAGCTCAGCTGTATAACTTTCATTGTCATCCGCTGCCACCACAATGATGCATTGATCTCACATGCTTCAAGCACATATGAGATTGCTCCATCTAGCTACTAGACCATCTTCTTTACTCAATTATCCAAAATGGGTATACAAAATAGATTTATTTGACCCAATTCTTGTTTTCACAATTCCAGCCACAATTATGCACAATTTTTATGTGCTTTTCTTCCATGTAAATATTCTAAACTCAACTCTTTAATCAATTTCACAAAATTATAGAAAAACTGTGATATTTCAAGCTAAAAAATATCGAACTCAATAGCTTCATTTCTGTTCAAATTTTTACAAATTTATGTGATTGGGAAATTGATTTAGGGATTTTATTTATCTAGTCATTCTAACATAGAGTCATGAATCAATTTGAACATATATATAATAATTTGGCCAAATTTTGTCAAATTAATTTCAGTAGATCAAATATTCATTGATTTTCAAAAAATTTCAGTTTAAAGCACTAATTCACCAGTTTTGTTCAAAATTGTTCATATGTTTTGCACATTATACACTTTTGAGATAAAGCCATAAATGAATTTGAGAAATTTTGCATTAACTTGTTCTAATTTATAAAATCAATTTTCAGAAAAACCTTTATTAAATCAATTTGTGATTCCATCTCAAAATTCACAATCAATTCATACTATACATTAATATAGAAAAGGCAAAAATAAAGTTCACATGAAATCTATAACATTTCTAATTATAAATTATGGATTATCCAATAGTTTAAGCACAAAAATTTCTAAACAGAATTTGCACAAAATTTGAACTTTATAACATGAAAGAAAAATTGGCTTTGATATTGATTGTTAGACCAAGATAAAGAAATTTAGCCAATAACCAGATCTTTTATTCATGTCACAAGGCATTTAAATTTATACAAAATAACAATTAACAAAGATATGCATACCTAGTATTGACTAGAATATTATAAACATGAATCTTGTAGGTTAGGTGCACTTTTCACATGCATTAGCAAAAAAAGAGAAAGTAAACTGTCTGTATTGTCAATGGGGCAAGTACAACTCTGTCTAAGGTATAAGTAAGGACCTGCCTTGCTACAACTCTACTAAGCCAACTACCCATCATTATTGGTCCAGTTAGAAGGGTTATAACACTAAAGTCCACTTTTGATTTAGGTGTCAACTCAGGCTCAATAACATAATCACACTTTAGTTAGCCTATTTTACAATATTATTATTGCATTTTAATAATCCAATCATAATATAAAAATTAAACTATGGTATCCAATATAGGAAATTCTAACACTTTTAAGTTTACACATAAGATGATTCTTACTATCGTTTATAAATCCTTCAAGTTGCACCATATAGATTTCCTTAATAAGGTCTCCATTTAGAAAGATGATTTTCACATTCATTTGACGTAGCTAAATCAAAATGAGCTATTAGTGTCATAACGAATCTAAATGCATCCTTAGAGGAAACAGGAGAGAAAGTCTCATTAAAATCAATCTCTTCTTTTTGTGTAAAGCCTTTGGCAACTAATATGGCCTTAAGCCTCTTAACTTTCATTTTGGAGTCCTTTTTTGTCTTGTAAACCTATTTGGATTTTATGGGCATGCAACATTCAGGCAACTTAACAAGCTTCCAGACATCATTATGCTTTATAAATTGATCATATCTCTCATTGCATCCTATCATATCTCAAATTGAGGACCAAAAACATCTTCTATAAAAGTAACTAGGTCAATGACATGACCTATATCATAATCATTCTTTCCCAGATATACTTTATAGTCCAATGAGATAGCATATCTCTTTTCCCTAATAGATCTCTTAAGTGGAACTTGTTCAACTATATCTTGTGATTGAGGAACCTCATCAGGAATGAGAGGTCATTGTTCTTCTATAGGTGCAACCATAGGTTCATGCTCCACAAGATCCTATTTTATAACTTGAGGAATATAAACCATTTTAATTCATGCATTCTCGTTTGTGGTACTAGAGTCATTTTTATCAGCCATGTTATGCTCCAAAATCTTTGCTATTTATGATTCTACAATTCTAGTACCTCTATTTTCATAATAAAATTCACAACCCTTAGAATGCTTAGGGTATCTAATAAAATAACAATGAGTTGATTTAGAATGCATTTTATTTTCATAAGGGTTATTAATCCATACCTCTAAAGGACACCTCATACTCAGAGCTGATTTAGGCTAGGTTTGCATCAAATCTATGACTTAAATGGAGTTTTAGTAACAAATTTACTGAACACCCTATAAAAAAAATATAAATCTTTTAATAGCCTTACCCTAAAGATAGCTAGGAAGATTAGCCCTATTTTGCATGCTCCTCATCATATCTTTAACTATATTATTTCACCTTTTAGTAATGTTATTCTATTTAGGACTACTTGGCATGGTAAATTGAGAAATGATGCCATGGTCTTCCAAGTACTTAGCAAATGGACCTTTAACTTGCCCTAAGACTCTATGTTTGCTATAATACTTGCCTCTTCAATCTAATCTAACAATCTTGATAACTTTTTCCAACTATTTCTCAACTTTAATCTTAACAATCTTGAATTTGTCAAGAGCTTTAAACTTTTCTTTAATCAAGAATATATATTTATATTAGGAAAAATCATCAATGAATATTATGAAATACTTATTGTTGCATATAGTGGGTTCCGAGGGGTCACTTATGTTTGTATGAATAATTTGCAAAAGGTCATTGCTATGAACTAAACCCTTTTTCTTAATCTTGGTTATTTTTTCTTACAATAGTTAACACATGTTTCTAGGTCTTGAAAGTTAAGAACAGGAAGAATGTTATCTAAATCAACCTATCTACTTTTTCCCTAGAAATGTGGCGCAATCTTTTATGCCACAACATGGAAGACTTTTCCTTAATTAGAGGTCTTTTGGCAACAACTTGTTCAACATTACATGCAGTGGCATAATTTCATTTGGAGTCAAACACATTCTATATAATCCATATGACAAAGTATAATGGCCAACTATAGTTGAATCATATAATGAGGAAACATTCACCTTTTTTTAAATTAAAAGTATAACCTTCTTTGTCCAAAATAGAAACTGAAACTAAATTCTGTCTAAGAGGCAATATATAGAAAGTGTTCCTTAAAGTAAGCTTAAAACCAAAATATAAATTTAAACAAACTACTTCTATGAATTCTACATCCATCTTCATGTTGTTACTAACCATAAGTTTACTCTCTTCTTTGTTTGGCCTTCTCTTGCTTATGAACCCTTACATAGTGAATGCAATATGATTAGTTACACCACTGTCAGCCACCAAGAACCAAATGGAGCCATAACTAAATTGAATTAATATAAAACAAAGGCCAAAAAATTACCTTTATTCTCACGTTTTTCTAACCAAAATTTATATTTGATGTAGTTCACTTTAAAATGACATTTCTTCTTACAAAAGTGGCAACTGTCTTTCTTAAAAATAGGTTTGTTAACACTTACAATACTTAACTGATTAGAGTTATCATTCTAAACATTTTTGAAGAGCAAGAAATTTGGATTCCTTACCTTTTCATTTGCCATGGGGCTTGGACACAAAAAGAGTAGCTTGTGATTTCTCACTCTTTAATTTCTCCTTCTCAACAACACACGTAGTGATCAAGTCATTAATACCTTTTGCCTCATCCTAAGAATTACATGTGGTTATAAGTAAACCAAAATTAACTTGGAGAGTGTTCAATGCTTGATAAACAATACAAGCACTTAGTTTGATAGTGGGCCATCTTAATGACAAATTCATTAATGCTTCTAACTCCATCATACTTTATGGAGTAAAGTTCTATCAGAAGTGTAACTATTTCAACATTTGGTTAGACTTTATACCTTTGGGACACATCAATCAAGAATTCCTTAGTCTCAGTAGTGCTAGAAAACCATTTAACATGTGTTTAGGAATAGACCTTTTCATTGTTAAATAACACATGTGATTCAACTTCCACCAAGCTACATATGCTTGTTTCTATGTATCATGCTAGTTTCAGTGAGTTTTGTTAGCTTATTAGTGGTCATTGCCAAATCTACATTTACCATCTTAATAGCATATTCAATATCTTGCTTGCATTTCTTGAAATTTGAACCATTTCATACCTCGATAATGACTATATTATTATTGACAGAAAAAATGACAAAATAGATCAAATACAATACAACATATTAGCAAACTGTAGGATAATATCAATACAAAACACATATAAAAACAACATAATTGAGAATTTAGATACATCATTACACAACATTTTTGGGCAAAATACATAACATGCAATTCCAAATTCTCCACATGAAATGACCCAAGAATATCTTCCCACCTTTGTAAATCGATCACCTTTGGGTGAATAGACCACTCAGATAGGTCACTTCCCAAACATTTCTAGATCCTATACAAAGTCAACACCTTTGGGCACAAGGACTTTGTACTTAATTAGAGACATCCTTTACTATCAAAGTTTGAAATCTTACAAATCAAATGAATTGTCTACTTTGGTGATAACAATTAAATCAATTCATAAGACTTTCTTTTACGTTGGGATACACTTTATTATTATCTATGCAAAATAACTTTAATGGTATGATTCAATCCTTATATACATGTGATCATAAAAGTCTTTAATCATACCCTAATATGTAACATAGTTTATACGGGATACACAAATTATCTCTTAATAATAGTACAATTCAAATTTACTAAAAACATTGTGATCCAACTTTATGAGAGATAACAAAGTCTCTCCAATGTAACATTAACGATGCAAAGTATGTCAAAAATTAAATTTTATGAGATATAAAATCATAATTATCTCTAATGGTATATAAAAATAAAATTTGCATGCATATTATATGAAAAATCAATTTTATTATGGTTTTATATAAACTCTTGAGATTAATTCATAATTTAAGCTTTTAATCAAACTCATTGCATAACATAACTTAATTTAACCCATATTATAAAATCAATTGCTTATCAAAAGTAATTATAAGTGAAACCATTTATCAAAATCAATCATTGTCAATAAGGTTTCCTACCCACCTCATTCACTTATAAAAAATCAAGCTAATAAAGATTTGATCAAACAAATAATTGAATAAACAAATCTAAACAAAACCATGGTCCATTTTGTTTGATAAAACCACAATAAATAAACAAATCAAACAATTAAAAACCATAGTCCCTATTCATTAATGCAAAGGTCTGACTTTGAACATGAAAATTCATGTCACCAAATATACAATCAAATCACATAAAATAATACAAAACATGAATATTTACCACTTGCATAAAGTATCATGTCAAACTTTTAAAAGAAAAAGGTAATAGGGATATATGTGCTAATCACATAAAGAAAAGAAAAAATAAATACATAAGTTTTAAAATCATGTAATCCTTCTTTGATACTAATTTAAAGATAAAATTATGAATATAAATTTTTCTATGCCCTAAATCATATATGAATTCATAGAACACCATATCATTGAAAGGAGTTGCACGATACAACCTGATTTAAAATTCATCGACATATTCAGTGGAAGAAATATGATCAAATATGATCAAATGCACTAAGTTCTTGTTTCCCGATCTCATAACTAGATAAAACCTTATTTATTAGATCATTAGAGAAAAGACCTAGTACTTACTTTATAATAGATGCATTAGGGTTCCATATAATAATCCCCAATAGACCTATTAAACCTACATAATTCAACCTATGTCTTGTTAATTAGAATAATAAGTTCACTAATTAAATCAGAACTTAAAGTCATCTTATATATCTTATTTAATTATATTATCTTATCTCAAAATTATAATTAATATTAATTCATATTAGATTAAAAATATAAAATAAAATGAGATAAAATTACACAATCCATGTCGTATGTAACAAGTCATTTCTTTGGGTAATCTTATATTAATTTAGCTCATTACCATTAGTAACTATTATGGGAAGATAATATCCAGAACTTCAAAGGAAGTTCTCCAAAGTTTTTCTTTCATATACCATAGTTGTCTTTGACATTTAAGCTAGTCTCAATGCACCTTTACACTCGCTACCCTTTTACACACATAAAGAAAAAGCATGCTACAACAAACTAAGATATAACATGTATATAGACTAGTTTGTGTACAAAAAGACAAGTTTACATCCATTGGCTCCTTTAGAAAGTATTATATTAGAATTTCACATTTGGACCTACACAATCCATAATTAAAGTGTATAAGGTAATTGGCCTATTAGTGACATAACTGTGTTGGGTTTCATTAGGTATTTAGGCCTATTGAATAATGGGCTAGGACCTCGTGATAGGTAGGATCCTAACTTAGTTAGCTCTATTAATAGATAGGTTTCTACTCATCAACCTTAAGTTAGATAGTATTCCCATTAGCTACTATCAAAGCTCTCTAGCCTAGGGTTTGCTTTAGGAGAGACATTGTCACAGCAAAATTATTCTCGAGATTGTGATACAGGAGTGGTGATACAAAAATCAGATTAAAGAATTGTAGTAGATTTGTTGATCATGGATATTTTTTCAAATTCAAGTATGATTAAAATTCCTAATTAATTTGCTTTTATTCTATAATCTAATTATGCCTCTTAACACTATTAAAGCTAGCAATGAAGTTCCTTAACCATACAGTTTCATGGGTAGCTTTATAACATGCGACATACTCTGCTTCCATTGTGGAGGTTGCTGTAAGTGACTACTTGATACTTTTTCATGACACTGCTCCTTTTACCATCATAAAGATGTATCCAGATATCAATTTATGATCATCTGAATAACCAGCAAATCTAAGTCTGAGTAACCTGTAATTATAAGATCTCTCAATCTCCTATAGGTTAGCTTGAAATCTTTGTAGGTACCTCATCACTCTCTTAGAGTCGGTCCAGTATCTCTAACTAAGATCACTCAATTATCTCCCCAGTATACCTACAATAGAAGCTATGTCAAGACATGTACATACTTGAGCATACATCAAGTTACCTACAATCGACACATATGGGAATTTCTCATTTTTTCCTTTTCTTCATCATTCTGAGGACATTAGGCCTTTGAAAAGATCTTACCCTTCTGAATAGGTGAAAAAGCATAAAAGCATTTTGACATATTGAACTTCTTTAGTACTTTCTCAATATACGAACATTGAGACAAGCTAAGAATACCCAAAGATCTATCATGATGTATCTCAATGCTTTGGACAAAAAAGGCTTGCTTGAGGTCTTTCATCTCAAAATGCTTTGACAATATTTACTTTGTCTCAGTCAATATGTTCTCATCATTACTCGTAAAAAGAGTGTCGTCAATGTATATAACCAGGGTCACAAAGTTGCCTACACTGCTTATCATATATATGCATTGATCTACAAAATTCTCCTTGAATCCAAAAGAGATACTGATTTCATGAAATTTGAGATACCATAGTCAAGACACTTATTTCAAGCCATATATGGACTTCTCCAATTTACAAACAAGGTGCTCCTAACCTTTCTTTTAGAACCTATTTGGCTATTTCATTTACACTATCTCTAACAAATAGCCATTCAAGAAAGTTGTTTTGACATCCATCTGATGTAGCTCTAAGTCAAAATGAGCTATTAATGCCATAACAACTTAAAATGAGTCTTTAGTTGAAACTAGCGAGAAAGTCTCTTTATAATTGATGCCCTTTTTCTAAGTATACCTTTTTGTAGAAAGTCTGGCCTTATACCTCTCAATTTGACCCAGAGCATCCTAATTGGTCTTGAAAATCCATTTGCATCCAACAGGCTCACAATCTACAAGTAACTTGACTAAATCTCATACTTAGATTTTGCCTATCAAGGCCAATTCATCCTCCCTTGTAATAATCTATTCTAGAGAATCAAGACCAAATACAGCCTGTGAAAATATCATGGGATCTAAGTCTTTATTGACATTGAACATATGTTCTTGTAGATAAATCAAATAATCATTTGAAATCATTAGCCTATGAACTCTGTTGGACCTTCTCAAGTTAATATTAGTAGCTAAATCTCCTTACTCAATATCTTCAACTACTAATTACACTGGGTCTTGTGGAATGACAAAAGATGATTTAGTAGACCATGGTGCTAGTGAAATTATAACACTTTCATCTCTGAAAGTTGTGATACATGATGTCTAACTCCCATTATCCAAGTCATCCTCAAAATAAATTACCCTGTCTAATTCAATCACTCTAGTAATGAGTTGAACAATAGAATCTGCTACCTCTTGGGCCACTGCAATAGCCAAGAAAGAGCCTAGAAATGGTCTTGGAATCAAGTTTCTATGTAAAAGGAATATAGAGCTTCACCTCTACTTTGCAGCCCTAAACATGAAAGTGCCTTAAACTAGGCTTTTTACCATATAGCAACTCATAAGGACTCTTAGGTACTAACTTATTTGGAACTCGATTCAAAACATATGTAGTACTCTTTATGGCATCACCCTATAAGAATTTTGGCAACAAAGAATGAGCCAACATCCATCTCACCATGTCCATAAGAGTTCGATTTCATTTTTTGGCTATACCATTCTATTCCAATCTTCTAGGCATATTGTAATTGGCTTCAATGCCATACCTAGCAAAGGGACCAAGGTTTCTCCCAATTTCATTATATATGTCATAGTACTCACCACCTCTATCAAAATTAACACACTTTATTTTATTTCCCATTTTGAGCTCAATTGTAGCCTTAAAGGACTTGAAGGCATCCAATGACTCTGATTTCTCTGTGAGTAACTATACCCATCTAAATCTAGAATAATCATCCATGAAGGTGATGAAGTACTTTTACCACCTATAGCCGATGGCAAAAGAGGATCACTTATGTCAGTGTGAATTAGTTCTAATGCACCTTGTTTTCTACCTTTCTTTCCCTTGCTAGCTTTAGTAGGAAGCTTTCCCTTTGTACAATCTACATACATGTCAAAATCAGAAAACTCCAGATCATGCAAAATTCCTTCTTGTATCAATCTTTGCATCCTCTCACTAGAAATATGCCCTAGACACTTGTGCCACAACGAGGAATTTTCATCAACTCTTCTTCTCTTCTTTCCAATCACTGCATTAATAGAGTTTGTGAAACTAAGATCCAAACTAATTTAATATAAACCATCAGACAAAGTACCAGAATCAACCATATGTGAATTATAAAGCAAATCAAATATACAATTTCCAAAATGGCAAGAATATCCAATAAGGTCTAAAGCAACAATTGAAATCAAATTCCTCCTCATAGAGGGAACATAAATAATGTCCTCAAGTTCTAGTGAGATAAACCATAAGCATAGGATAGACCATCACTCACATGGTCATGAGCATAGCCGAAGGCATAGGACCCCAAACCGCCATTCTCGCTATCAGTGAGATGACAAGAGCCGATGAACCACTAGTCATCAGTCTAAAACTCAAGACCTTATGATTGAAGAGCTACTTCAAAGGGTGAAACAGCTAGAAAAAAGACCTGCTGCCCAAAGTAGCTAAAACTTTTACGAGGAAAGGACGTCATTCACCAGAGAGATCAAAACAAAACCCCTTCCTTGTAGGTTCAAGGTCCCCAACATCCCACTGTATAATGGGAACAGTGATCCATATAGCCATTTGGATGCAGTCAACATCCAGATGGACCTCTAAACCTCTAGCTCATTAGTGAAGTGCCGAGTCTTCCCAACCACTCTCGAAGAGATATCACAAACCTGGTTCAAGAGTCTCTAACTCGCAGCATTTGCAGCTAGGAGGAATGCCTAGTAAGATTCCTTAACCAGTATAGGACACTAAAAAGATAACTTGCCCTATCTTACCATTTAGTGATGGTCTTCCTGTGGAAAGATGAATCACTTAAGGACTATATTGCCTAATTCTGACACAAAGTCAACAATATGGAGAACTGTAGGATGAAAGCATCGTCACAGCTATCTTAACCAAGCTTCGCAAGGATGGGAAGCTATATGAGGATATATACAAGTCCCCTGTGAAAAGTTTAGGTGAGTTTTATGAATGCACTGCCAAAGAGATTCGATGGGAACAAACTTTTAGGCTGAAGAAGCCTAACCAAAAAGATGAAGCGAATGGCTCCAACCAGGGCAAGAAGAAAGCTAGTAGCGAGAGCAGCAGAGAGAGCTAGAAGGACGACACTGGAGGTCAAGCCTTGAAAAAGGCCAGAAATGGGTAGCCACAACATTAAGGTCACTATGACAGTTACACTGTCTTGTTAGACACTCCTGATAGGATCTATGTGACCGAGAGGGACAATGAAGACTTTGGGAGCCCATTAAAGCTCTCCTCGAACAAAGAGATTAAAGCAAGTTTTGTGCTTACCATAATGAGATTGGGCACAACATCTCAGACTGTTGAGTATTAAAAGACGCCATCAAGGACCTCATCAAGAGAGGTCACCCAAGGGATTATGTGGTGTACTTAACAACCAGGGCAACATCAACAATAGTAGACCCCCGAGCATGAGAAAACGCCTTCAGTGAGGACCATTTTCACTATTTATGGTGGAACTCACATCGCTGGCACCTCAAATAGGTCACGTGACCATTATGTGCGGGCAATAGGCCGTTCCTGCTTGCGAGTCATGTGGAATATGAAAATCTTACCAAGAAAGCTAGAATGACCTTGGAAAGCATCATGTTCCCGAAAAAAGATGCAAGAGGAGTCTATGCCCCTCACAATGACACGATAGTCATCTACGCCAAGATTGGCAACGCTGATGTGAGGAAAATAATGATTGATACTAACAGCTCCATCAATATGATGTACAAAGGATGCTTCAACTAGTTAGATATGAGCACAAGCCAGTTGAATCCTTCTCCTAAGCTTCTCTATGACTTCATGAGAGATGGAATAGTAGCATTAGGTCAAATTAGGTTACCACTCACTTTAAGAGATCAAGACTGCCAAGCAACTATTATGGTAAATTTTCTAATTATAGACTGCCCCTCAACCTATAACATGGTGCTAGGCAGACCCACTATGAATGACCTAGATGTGGTCACATCTACTAGGACCCTTACTATTAAATTCCTAACCCCGAAGGGAGTTGGATGAGTGTAGGGAGAGTAGCAAACTGCCCGACACTGCTATGAGGAAGCAGTCAAGCTTGAAACATCGGCCAAGAAGGTGCACATAGTATCTGGAGGAAAGCCCCAAGCTATGAGCACCAAGAGGGTTAGCTATGACATGAGGTAGATGTTAAACAAGCTACTGGTCCTATTGAAAAGCTTGAGGAAGTAAAGGTCAGTAAAGCGGATATAGAGGGATACCTTAAGTTAGGGAAGGGCTTGCCACCTAACACAAAAACGCAGTTAGCTGAATTTTTCAAGGCCAATCTAGATGTGTTTGCCTAGAACCATGAAGATATGGTAGGCATTGACCCTAGGGATATGTTGTACAGGCTCAATATTGACCTCTGGTACAAGCCAGTTGGTCATAAGAGAAGGCCAATGACTATCGAGTGCTATGTGATCTGTGGCTATCGACACCGAATCAAATTAGAAATTTAAAAAATTGGGTTACCTAACTACTTGTTGTATATGGCAACACTGGGTTAAACCCAAAGATCATTTGTGGATATTATCAACTAGATTAGGAGATGTAAATGGGGGGGTTGACAGAAAACTACACTAGCAGAAACTACACTAACATGTAACTATATGCATAAATGAAAATGCAAATAGATAAACTAACTAGTCAAGGGAATCAACTTGAGATTAATGCATTCTTGATCACTAAATATTCATCCAATTGTTGAAAATCATAACAAGAAGCCTTGGAATGATTAATGAATCCATCCTATGCAGTCAAGATTCAGCCAAGCAAACAACACATTAAAAGTTCAATGCATTAGCTAGTTTTCTTATCCTCTTCCTAATATTGATCATGAAGCAACAATCATATAATATCTAAATCAAATGAAGCCATTAAACTCAAATATTCACTACAAAATAGAGAGGAAAAAGGAGAGAAATGGTTAACAAATGGAATCCAGAACGAAGGAACAAAACCTCAACATTAATCTTTAAGTTACAGCCCCTTAGACTGATTACAGCTAGCCTTCCATGGAGGCACAAAAATGCAAAGAAAAAGGAGAGCAAAAGCTTGCTCTCTGTACCAGAGAAACTAAGCTAAAACTACCCTAAAAACTACTTACAAAACTAAAGCAAAAGGCTCTCACAAAAAGGAGTTTGCCGAGGTAGAAAAGAAGAGAAGCTTATTGGCAGATGAGTAGGTAATGATGGTTGTCTAGTTGCTGCCTCTGTTATTGCGTGCTGTGTGCTTAATGTAGATTGTATTCCCTACTTTTTCTTCTAAATTTTGGGTCTCCAGCTGGCTCAGTGTTTGCTGGATCAAAGGATATTGTAATGGGCTCAAGATCCATGCCAATTGGGGGCCTTAAAAGTCCAATTCTGCAAAGCCCATTTTCACAACATTTCTACCATGAATTGCAGCTCCATTTTCATGCCCAATTTGCTCTCTTTAACTCTAGAAGTCTTCATATGAAATGTGACCTTATGTCTTAGCTTCCATTTGGGCTTAATTTCACCTCAATTAGACTTGTGTAGCTCTAAATATGATCTACTAAATGTTTGGAGGTCGGGCTACTAGGGACAGGGCTGAGACAGTATTCTGATTCTGATTTGAGCTCCAATTTTGGATGACCAATTGTGAGATTCAACTTTTTTAATCTTCATGAAAGTTATAGATCTCTCTGTCACCTTTCCTAAAAGACAATAATCATATTAATTGGACAAGTGTAGCTCAAGATATAACTAGATTACAAAAACTACTCAAAATGGCCAATTATGTAGAATTTTCCAAAATGATTCCAATTGGCACCAAATCATAAATACACACTAGCACAGCTGGAGGTAAGAAATTTTGGACCCTAAAATGCTAAGTGAGAGGACAAATAAATGGTTGAAATATTTTGTTATCAAATTCCCCTACACTTAGCTTTTGCACTCCTAGGCAAAACATAAAACAAAATACAATGCAAAACACAAGGGTGACAAGAACAAGAAGATTCAAAAGACCTTGAAATTTTTCAGCAATGATGAGAATCTTATGACAAA